>JAOYNC020117955.1:0-29000 GCA_025802115.2 Bertia moriformis
AGCATGGCGCCCTGGTCGCCCCAGCCGCGGGCGAAGCGTCCGCTCTCGAGCACCAGCACCCGGTCGCCGCGCGACAGCGTGTTGACGAGCGCCGCCTCCCAGGCGCCGTGCCCGTTGGCGATGTAGATGTAGGTCGAGCCCTCCGTCCGGAAGACGGTCTTGAGGTCCTGGAGACAGCTCCGGGTCGTCTCGAGCAGGTCGTCGGCGTAGATGTCGACGGTCTTGGTGATCTTTTGCTGGATGCTGTGAGATTGCTGCTGAACCGCAAGATAGCGATCAGATCAGGTCATGGTCATTTAATTTTCCTGCGGGCCCGCGAGCCGTGTGCGTGGAGTGCACGACCCTGCCGAGGCTCGAGTCGGGCCAAGCAGTACGACAGCCTTGCCACAGACTCTGCGTTCGAATTCCCAACATTTATTTTTTTTCTCGTCAAGGGTGGAGTGAGACAGGGGGCCGGTCTGCCGCCTGCCGCCTGCCGCCTGCCGCCTTGCCGCCCGCGGGGGAGCGCCGTTCGTTCTCCTTGATACTTGGCCGGAGCGCCATCCAATAATACGCTTAAAATCGCCAATTCTTCCCGCCGCAGCGCTAGCTTAACCGGAATTTTCAGCCCCGAGCCATGCATGCGATTGATGCCCGTTCGAAGCTCAGCCATGCCCGATGCCAGTCCCAGGCTCCATACAGCCCAGCGATCGAGCTGTCCCTGTCCGTACCCCATGCTTCTGAAAAACATGTTCGCCGACAGCCGGCACCAAGGCCTCCCCCGGCTGGCCGAGCGCGCCTACCCCGCCCGGAGGGAGAGTGGGCAGGCAAGCACATTTCAGTAGTCCAAGATCGGGGGCCCCCTTGATAACCACGAATGGAGGAGAGCGCGGCGCGAGAAAGTCTCGGGGTGCGGAATCCCGGTTTCTCAGCTGGGAGCGAGAGAGTGGAAGAGTGTCGAGGTGTGGATCCGGCTCGTCGGCATCCACTGCACAGGACGGGGCACGGGGACGCGGCACGTGGCACGAGGACGAGACCGAGCCGCGGGGGGACTCGGTGCCGCGTGGAGTCGCGGATCAGGTTGGGAGGTATCGTAATGCCCTTGACCAATTCTGCCCCCGAGAGGGGGCAGGGATGAGGCGCGGGCGCGGATTAGAAGGTGGTGGTGGTGGGCGGTGGCTCAGGAGTCAAGTCAAGGCTCGAGAGGACGCGGCAGCAGCGGCGCCAGCATGTGCGTCTGGATCATACCTCAGATGCTCGCCTTTGATCGGGAGACTAGTGCAGCAGCAGCCGCCGCAGCGGCCTCTCGAGCCCGAGAAAGCAAGCGCAATCGAGCTGGGCTCACCACGGCCCCAGATCAGCACCCACCAGCCCCCTCTCTCCGGCAGAGGTGCCCGCTTACCCGCCCCCCGCAGCCGTCCTCTCGGCTCGGCCGCATGAACTGGCCAGTACGGGCGCCCACCCGATGGTCATGGCACGAGGCCAACCGCATCACTATTCAAGGCCGAGATACCGGCCGGTGTGGTCAGCATCACGCCCCACCGCCAGTCCCCCTCTCTCTCGCCTAAGCATCAGTATTCACCTGCCCGCCGTCCGGACTGCCGCCGCCAACTCGAGTCTGTCAATGAGCAGCAGCATCACGTCGTGGATACTGCCGAGGTAGGCTGCCGGCCAGCAGGCCGCTCCTGAACAAGAGGCCCAGCACTATCTTGGCCAGGCCGAGCATGACGTCGCTGGTGCCGCTGCGAGCACCAGGCCGGTACTGGGCCATGAGCCTGCCCGAGCCATGACACCCCGGCACGGCCCCTGCTCGGGCCCAGTCACGTTCATCAGTCCGTGAAGCCAAGAGCGGTCATTGAGGGGACTGCGACCTCGAGGGCAGGAGACCGGCTCAGAAGGCAGTTATGGAGAGGATGGGGGCAACATCAGGGGCAGCTGACCTATCGCCATGGAGATGGCCACTGCCCAGCCTAGCCCCCCCACCCCCCAGGGAGCCAGGCCATGGCCGCCGCCGCCGCCGCCATCGGACCAGGGTCCGCGCCAGCCCGACGATCAAGGCGGCAAGCGCGTACGGGAACCGGCCACGGGCGCAGCCGAAGGCCCCAACAAGGGCGGCGAGGGCCCAGATATGCTGCTCAAGCGCGGAAAAGATCCCGCCGAGCCAGCTGCAGCTGCAGCGACGACCCGGCCCTGATGGTGGCGAATGAGAGATGGCAGATGAGAGGCCGGCGCCAGGTCGGATGGCCCGAACGTCGACGACGCCGTCAGACACGACCGAGCCGAGCCCGCGAAGCAGCGAGGATGCGCTCATCAGGACGAGCGAGGCCGACGAGCTGGCCCGGCCTCGGCAACGGCGCCGGGGAGGCGGAGACGGCATCGCCAGGTAGGGCGGCGGCGGCGGCGGCAGCCTGCAACCCCGGGAAGGTGGGGCAGGGGAAAGATCAGCCTCCGCGGGACACCAGTGAGGACGCCAAATCTACGGACCCGCGCCCGACCAGGGCGGCGAGCAGAGGCCGCAACGTGCCGAGGTTGCCGAGCCGGCCCGAGAGGTCGGCCGGGCGGGGCTCCGGTGGGGCGCAGCGAGGCCGCACCCGAGACTGGCCCGGATCACGGCCGGCATCATTTCCCTTTTCGACTGCTCCTGTTCTTGTTCAAGCACGCAAAGCTTGGCTGGCTGGTGCAGCATATGGGGGTCATCAGGTGGAGTGGACGACGACATACACAATAATCTGCCGGCCTCCTCCCGCCTGACTCGATTTCCCGTCCTCCTTCCTCCTGGTGCGCCCAAGCCTGTCAGCGCCAGGGGCGCACCGCCAGAGCTGACTCTATATACGCGGGACAGAAGATGAACGATGTGGCCAGGTACCCTTGCACGGAAAAAAACAACGCACCTAGCATGGAAAAAACAACATAAAGTGGGTTGATTCTTACTGGATAGATGTGCTAGGCTTCTGGACCTCCTGTACTCCTGCACCCACAGCTGACATTAGCTTAGTCAGACGCCTGTCCGATATAACTCCCAGGCCTCAGGCGGGAGGGGTTCTCGCCCCATGCATAATAAAGTTTGACCCCATCCCAGCGGTGTCCGGTCACTCGGCCTCCCGCATTTCCCAACAGAAGAAGCCCGACTCCGGGTGGTCGGGTCCGGATAGGGTCCGAAGGCCAACGCTGGCTGACAGCAGAGTTCGTTCGCAACGCGATGGGCCCCGCGTGTGTATGAGTCTGGCATGGACGATGGACGCGGACGGAGACGCCGCTCTCGCCTCGGCACGTTTTCGCCGCTGCAGTCGACCCTGGTCCCTGATGCTACGCTGCAGCTGCCGGGAGTGAGCTCCCCCTGCTTTTGCTGCAGCCGAGCGGCCGGCCGGGCAGACAGACGCCCTGGCTGGCCGGATCTTGTCGCAGGGATCGACAGGTAAGAAAATAAGCCGGTGGTGCTGCAGACGGAATCCGGGGGCGCCCTCTCCGCCTGGAGGAAGCTCCCTCCCAGCTCCCTCCCACCACCACTCTTAGCTGCAGTTGAAAAGCTCTTTTACGCTCCCCTCCCCCCACTCTGCATCTTTTCTCTCTCGCCAACCTCGAGTTCGGACAAGTGGATGGTTATCTGGCCCGAAACGTAACCAGAGCTCAGACCGGCTGGCTGTAACCAACGACAAGCCAGGCCGCCAGCAAGATCCCCCCAATCCGGCGCCCATGCCCCTTGTCTCTGGACCCTGCGCCATCCCATCTCAATTGCCGCCCGCCCGCCGCCGCTAGAGCCGGACAAGAGGACGGATAACCCTGCATCGCCGACCCACCCTGACCAACGAAGAATAGGCCGGCTGATAAACAAAGTCGCTTGTTCGGTTGGTCTCGTTAGTCCTCCGGGCCCCCATTCAGACGACGTATATTTCCCGCGCCGGAAGAAAAAAAAACTCGCATATTTTCTCCCTTCCCCTTTACTCTCACATACTCTCTCGTTGGCCTCTCCCAGTCCTACGTTTTCGCGCTCCGGACCCGGCATCCCCACTCTACCGGTAAGTACCCGCCGGCGCGCCCTGTTCCTGGTTCTTGTCGCGGCTGCTCAATCCGGGGCGGCGGGCTTGGCGCGCGTGCGTGCTGAGCGCGTGGCTTGCCTGCGCCAGCTGCTGCTGTTGCGACTGGTCCCTTTATGCCTCCACCACGGCGACAGGTCCATTCGTGTTCTTCCTCGGCAGCCTTGGCGTCCTCGGCACCCTCGGCGCCCGCGATCGGGAGTACCGGGTCCGCTCACTGACCCGTCCGTCCACGCGCAGTCTCTTTTCTTTCGTCCTCCGCGATGGCCGCTATCGGTTCGACTTCCGCCGCGCCCCTCCTGGCCCGCGCCAGTGGAGAGCTCGTCCGGCGCACGAATTGGGCAGCGAAAAACGTCGGGCCCATGGTCGTGTTTTGCATCGTCGGAACGATTGGTGCGTTTGGCCTCTTGGCTTGTATTCCTGCCTTCCTGCCTGCATGCCGTCTGTATGGAATCGCCCTCGCTGACCCGTCGCCGCCCTCCAGCCATCTTCCTCATCATTCTGTTCATCATCAAGAAGCGACAGGCTCGTCTGCAGGCCGCATAGGCTGGAGCCAGGCGGCGCACATCGGGAGGAGCCCGGGTCGCGAGCGGGAGGTTCCGGACAAGTCGGTATGCGCGAGGGACGTGCGCGCCGGTGGGGTGGGGCCGGGGTTGGGGGAGGAAAGGGGCCGGACAGGAATAGACAGAGATTTGCGGCTTGGCATAAGGGAGGGGAGGGGGAATAAGGGGCGGGCCTGCTGCGCTTGTCAAGGCCACGACTATACTTACCAGTCGCACCGGCCTCGGCGCCTGCGTCAGGAGTATTCGACGACCTCGGCTGCACCGCATGCAGTCTTAGTTTGTAGCAAGAGCGTTTGTATTTCGATAGAACCAGAGGCGCTTATGTATCGGCCAGTAACAGAATCCGGGCCCATCCCGACGGCCCGGCTGATCATAATCCGCTGCTGCCCGGGACTGGAGATGTGTGTGCTTTAAATCCGATCTCTGTTGATCCGCGCCGGCGGAGTCTGATCTGCCAGGTCGCGGAAGGAGGGGGCCGGCCAATGGCGGCTCACCTGTCGGTTTGGTGGATTGTGCATGTCAACTAGCAGCTGCGAGGGTGTCGGTATGGCAACCTCGGGGGGGGTAGCTGCTGCCTGGATATCTATATGGCAGGCTGGAGATGCTGACCGGCAGCTGCCCAGCTGTCTCCGTGGCAGGGTGGGTATGTGAACCAGAACCTATCGGGCCGCTGCCCATATGGCGTACTGGGGATATTAACCAGCAGCTGCCCATGGGGGCAAGCGACGATCTGGAACACCAGCTGGCCGGCGGTCCATATCACAAACTGCTCGGCTGGGCCATGTGGCAGACTGGGCATATCAACTATCAGCCGGCCCGCTATCGATGTGGCAGGCCGAGGCCATGAAACAGCACCCGGCCAGGTATCCATGTGGCGAGCTGAAGAGGCTAGATGTCAGCCAGGCTGCTATCGACATCGCCCATGTCACCATGCTCTCCTGCATGGCTGTCAGATATGGTCCGCCCTTTGCTCGCTATTCTTCCCTCGCCCCAACGCTAGAGTATATACCGTTCATCCCCCCCTGCCCCGTCATACTTTCCTACAAGCCGACTGCCAACTATCACAGAATTCATCACATGTCTCTACTCCCAAAAAGACGAGGAGAAAAAGAGGCCGCTGCGGGCCTCACCAGTTATCGCCCCACCCATCGTCATCATCGCCGCCGCCGCCGTCGGCCGTGTTCTTGGTCACCGACTCAGTCTTCTTAGCCGGCTTCGCCGCTGCCTTGGCCGTTAATATCGACGACTTGCTGCCCCCTGTCTTGCGCATGCCCTCTGCCGGCCTTTCCGCCACCGAGCCACCGCCAGATGACTTGACCAGCCCCTTGGGCAGCGGCCTCGCGCCCGGCTTATTCTTCTCCGCCTTGGCGGCCAGCCACGCGGCAAAGTCAGGCTCGGACCCGTCGTCGTACGGCCGCGCAGACGCGGATACGGTCGCGGTGGCGCCAGACTTGGACGTGCCCCCGGCCCCGGCCCCGCTCTCGGCCACGTCTGCAAAAGCACCGTCGCTAAAGCTGGCCCAGCCGTCGTCATCCGCACCCGCCTTCTCTTCCGCTGGCCAAAGGTCCTCGATAGCTGGAGGGGCCGCGAGTTGCGATGACGCCCGCGAGACCGTGGGCGGTGTGGACACGGCCGAAGGAGAAGATCGGTACGCCATCGCAGCCGTCGCCGGGGCGGACGACAGTCTCTCGGCCAGCTCGGCGGCGGGCGGCGGCGGCGGCGGCGTGTCCGATGTCTGCATGTCCCCTGCCGCAGATGAGAGCTTGTTCGTAAATGAGGATATCGCCCAGCCGGCCCACGAAGAGCCACCGGGCTGAGGCGTGCTCATGCGTGGGGCGGAGACGGCCGCGGCCGCGGCAGCGGCCGGCGCGTGGGCCGGTGTCGATTCTACCGGCATCGCTGCCGCCGCCCGCCTGACCCTGACGAGGTACACATCCAGCGTCTTGGCCGCCTGCTCGCGCGCGAGAGGTTCCTTGTCCAGGAGGAGGGGGCAGACCGCCGGCAGGATCCGGCCGGCGCAGTCGTCGTCCGAGAAGTGCTCGACCGTGGCGGCGAGGGCCATCAGGGCGGCCCCTCGCGCGTGCACAAACGGGTCGCGCAGGGACCGGAGGAAGGCGGCAGTCAGCACCTTGGCCCGGGTCGAGTTACTCAGGTTCCGGGCCAGCTTGCCGAGGCAGATGGTCGTGTTGGTCCGGATCCCAGGCTGGTCGTCGTTGGCGGTCCGGGCCAAACACCGCAGCAGCTCCCCGTTGATGGTCCGGTCCGACAGCTTTTCGACCACGACGAGAACCGACTTGAGCGTTTGCTCGCGCACGACGGGCGCGACGTCGGCGAAGCCGGTGACCAGCTGGGGGAAGATCTTGTCGTTGACCACCTTGGCCGACAGCCGGTCGATCATCACCGGCAGGCTGTCGAGCAGGGCGACCCGAACGGCTCGGTCCTGGTTGCCGAACAGCCGTATTATCACCGGCGTCACCCGGCTGTCGAATTCGTCGTCCGAGAGGCGTGCCCCGATCCTCAGCACCGCCGCCAGAGCGCGTGGCCCGCCCCCGCCGAACTCGACCGACTTGAGCAGCTCCGGCAGGACTTTCATGCGGAAGAAGTCGGCTGGGAAGTCGTCGGCGAGCCGGTCGAGATCGTCGAGGAGGCTGTCCCGTTCTTCGGCCGTCTGGGCGCCCAGTCTCTCGACCCCGTTCGCGAGCTTGATGAGGGGGCTATCGAAGAACGAGCCCGAGCGGCGGCCTTGCTCGAGGAAGTGGCCGACGGTAAGGCGGGCTCGCGGAGTCGGATTCATCAGGCGGCGGCAGCCGGCCTGCATGGGCTGGGGGATGTTGCCAGCCGGCTGCTGCTGCTGCTGATCGCCGCCGCCGCCGCCGCTCCCGTTGTACGCCTCGTTGATGAGATTTCCGAACCCGAAAGAGTCGATCGCCGTGTGGGGGCCCTTCTTCACGGCATCCCAGCCCCCCTGGGCGAGCTCTGGGGGCGCATGCCGAGCCGCATCTGGAACCGAGCTGCCGTATGTCTATGCGGCCATCCGCATCATTGCGATCTGATTTAGCGAGCGAGGCCCGAGCTGATGCAGGTGCGCGGGTACCCGGGTGCGCGCACAGAGACACCTACGTATATCACCGCCTCGTCGTCCTTGGTGCTGCTGACCAGCTCAAACCCGGCCAGCTTCCACTCGCCGCTCTCCGACGTGTAGACAGACGAGGCCCTGACGCTGCCGTGGATCGACGCCGCCTCGTTGTTGATGAAGCTGACGGTCGTCTGGAGCGCAGCCAGCCCACATGATTAGCGCACGCTCGTGCGGTCCCGGCTCGCACACCCGACCGGAGGAGGGATAGGGGGTCCTGGTGCCGAACCGCGATGCCGTGGAGCCCCCAGCCTATAGTCTCCGGGCTCAGGCTCTTGCGCATTAGGTGCCATCGTAGAGGGACCACGCGCTCGGTTGCGATATAGATGTATGTGTCCGTCTGCGCACCCGGTGGCGGAACAAGTCAGCCGGCCGCTCTCTCTGCCTCCGGCCTGACGAGGTGGCGAGGCATGCGTACCTCCACCGTGTCCAGAACCCTGATCACTCCCGGGTGTCGCAACGTGCGCAGCTTCTTGACGGCATTCCGGGCCAGGGGGAGGCGTGCCCTGTTCGCGGCGACGTCCAGCGAGAAGATGCTGCAAGGAGATCCGTCTTCCTGGGAGCCGAATCGTCAGCTGGACGGTGAGGGCTGGTGAGGGTGTCGCAGCTTCAAGACGAACTCGCTTGGTGCCGTTGTGCAGCGTCCAGATGGACTGGTCAACGTCGACGCGGTCGGCGAATGAGTAAGGGAAGGGCGGGCCCTTGGATATGGCGCTCGCGACGGCCGATTTGAGAAAATCCATGCTCGGCGCGCGGAGTGTGGCGATGTCCTGCTCCCTGGGCTTGGCGGCGACGGCAGCGCGTTCTTCCTTGTTAGTGGCGGGCGGGGGGGGAGCTGGCGGCTGGCAGGCGACTGCCCTCTCCCCCCTCCCTCTCCCCATACCTTGTCCTCCCCACATCTCGTCACTCGGCGCTCACGCCTGCCATCTCATTGCTGCTGCTGTTACCTGCGCAAATATCTTGGCGGGCTTTAACCCCCCCCGCACCCCTACCGACCTCATCTCAACGACCGGACAAGACCTTTTTGTGTGCGCGCTTTGCCATTAACTGAAATCGGGCATGGCGGCACCCCTTCGAGACTCGGACCCGACCAATGGGGGCTGCTAGTCCTGCCGGATCGGGTGCTCGTGGCGGTTCGGTCGGATTGGTCGCGCGAACCTTGCAGGATCCCGGCAGACCGGGCAGCTAGAGCGAGTCTGTCCCCTGCGACTAGGGATTTCATTCCGCGACCGGAATTCGAGCTTACCCTCGGTCGCGACGAGGCGTCCAGACTCGAGAACATTGGCGTCGGCGCTCGGGACCCCGATGACGACCACAAGCCCGCGTCTCTCTCTCGGGATAGATCGGCACAGACAGGTCAGTCGGCAGTGCGGTGGCAGGCCGAAAGAAGGCGGAT
Organism: Bertia moriformis; assembly: GCA_025802115.2. Taxonomy (NCBI): domain Eukaryota; kingdom Fungi; phylum Ascomycota; class Sordariomycetes; order Coronophorales; family Bertiaceae; genus Bertia; species Bertia moriformis. The sequence goes on from JAOYNC020117955.1 coordinate 9,106, forward strand.
ATCCCGGCAGGATTCCAAGAGCCGACCCGGTGCTCACGATACCTGTCCACAGCGCAGCTGGACTCGGATCTGCACCCTCTCGCGACTCTGTCCCTTGATCTCGGGTCCAGCTACCCGTTCTTGGTCTGGCTTGCCACCGGCCCGACGGGGTGCTCGCCGGCCGGGGAATGGGGGAGCTACTCGACGGTCCCCCCTCGAGACAAGTATTGGCCCCTGTCAAGAGCGCCCGCTCCATGATCGCAGTGAGTTCAGAGCCTTCTTCTTGCCGTTTACTTGTCTCGCTCTTCTTCCTCTTCCATTGCCCCTCCAGCCCCGCAGTGATGAACCGGTAAAAAATCCGATGCCTCCCGCGACGAGCCTGTGCTGTGCTGCTTCCCCCCTCACCACTGGGTCCACTCCTCTATGCGCCTCTCATCTCGGCCCGCCTAGAGCTCCCGGGCCTGACCGAGTCGGTGGTCTCTGCGAAAGCTGGCGGCCAGATGGCGCTGTCGGGATGAGACACAGATATTGCCTGCTCCCCCCTCCGGTGCTCGCCGGCTCGGGGGGGCGACGACTCCTCTATTTCGGACCCGCGGTTTCTTGAGTTCCACGGACGCGGGCGAAAGGCAGGGGGGGACACGCCCGGATCTTGACAGACATGGCACGCGGATACGGACCCGTGGTGGGTACGGCAGCAACGGCCACAAACTCCTCGGGGGGCGGTGTGAAGGATATCAAAGGCAATTTGAATTCTGAGCGGACCGTCTCTTCCTGGAGCATCCCCCCCTCCCCACCCACATTATCCGCCTTTCGCCAGCCAACCTCCCCGTTTTGATCTCATTTCTAGACCGTCCCAAATAGTGCTGAACCGCGCCCTCGTTGCCTCTTTCAATTCCGGCCCGGGCAACAACGGCTCGTTGAATGCATACGCTGAATATCGCTGACCGGCATTCTTCCTTCTTGGGGGTTCCCAAATCACAGACATGGGCGAGCCCAGCAGCCCTCTAGAGCATGCGCAGAAATCACCAGGATCGTGTGGAGTTCTTCCTCGCAAGATATCTTCGATCTACCTGGAGTCGTTTAATCTGGGGATGGACGCGACACAGCACCTCCGACCGCTTCCGCCGAACTCGCGATCGAGCCTACTCCTGGAGACCTCGACATCGGCCCAACCGCAGGATCTCATTCTTCTGCGACAACGTCACTGCGAGGTGGTCGCATGGCGATGACTTGGCAGTGGATAATCAAAGGTTCGGGCGAGAGAAGCAATTAGCGAGCTGCTTGAGGAACGGCGTGGGACAAGCAATACAACATGGTGCCGTGATCGAAACACCACCTCCAAACAAGAGACACGGGGACCGCGGTGGAGCTATAAATAGTCGACGACCACCTCTTCCCTTGCAGACCCCACGATCCGGCTCGTCCCCTCCTGCCGCTGCCTGCTGCCGCCACCGCCACTGCCCGGCAGGTCGGGCTGGTATGATATACATCCGCCGGGTAAGACCGGTTGATGGAAATATGGTGGCCGGTGGCGGGATCGCCATCTTGCCTCTGCTCAGACGGTTGGCATCGAGGCGGCCAAGAGGCACGTACCGCTTCTCTGACAAACCCGAATGGCTAGCCGCGCACCGCGCTGGACTCTCGCGTAAGCCGGACCTCCTCATATGGCGTCGCGACCTGCCAGTCGGCGGCGGCGATGTTCACTCAGCCCGCAACCGACTTGCGCTGCGGTAACAGCCAATATCGTCTCGAAGAGCGACGGCGAGACAGTGGCGAGACACTTCTTCTGGAAGAATGTTGGCCACTTGACCACTTCCGCCGGCTCTTTTCCATGCTCCACCGCATCGGCTTCCACCCCCAAATTACCATATCTAATCTCAGCGGGGCTGGGCGCTGGGGGCGCGCGGGGATGATGGGAGCCGCTCCCGGCGCCCCCTGCGCACTTGGACCCACAACAATATGAACAATGTGCAACATCGAAGCCAGAGGCTCTCGGGACGCGCCTCCCTTGCCAGAATTTTACCGGCTGGTTCCTTGGTGGGCAGGGGTCGGCCCATAGTCCTGTGAGGACGGCTTGATGGTCCAGATCGTGGCGACGGCCCGGTCGTATCCAGGAGAGTGCAGACCTCTTCCCCCTCCATCGCGGCGGAACCGCGAGGCTGAGCGGGAGAGAAAAAGGGCGCGGAGGCGCGCGGCGCTGGTGCTAGCCCGCCAGGCAGCCGACGTACCCCGTTCGGTATGATCGACCAGGCCCGAGTGAGACAGACAGGCATGGACTTGGTTATTTGGTGCATTGATGCTGCTGCCGCTGCCGTTTTAGTTTTGACCTGCCGGGAAGGGTCCCGGGTGAGAACGCATGGACCGGGGTCCCGTCAACTCAACTGAGCCCCCTCCCAATCTGCTAGCCAGTTTGAGGGGAAGAAAGGGGAGATGGAATTACACCTCTCAGTCCGGACGCAGGGGGGGAAGTAAAAATAAAACCCGTGGCACGATCGACCGTCATCTTCGCGTTTCATCTCCTTAAGTGCGGTCTTCGGGCCCGAAGTCGATGAACCGGGGGATCGCGACACTGTTGAGGGCCGAGTAGAGATGCCGAACCGGGTCCCCGTTCTCGAGCTCTCCTCATCCGCTCGTCCGCTCTTTCCAAACATAGAAACCAAGGGGGTCGGCGGAGGCTTTCCCCACGTAATCAACAGAGAGGATGGCCACCACATGGCCCGAAAACGGAACAAGGATCCACCCGACAAAAAAAGAGCAAGGAAGAGAAATGGCGAATCCTCGCAGGATCGATACCGGTCTCTGCCCCCAAGAGGCTTTTCGTCTGCCCCTGCCTGGCCGGCACAGCCTCGAATTCTCGCCCGGCTTCGTCTCAACCCGACAAGGGATTGGTGGGATCCTGGGTCCGCCGGGAAGATGAAATTATTCCGCCGTGCCGCCCTAGCAGGTGGGGTGGGATGTCCGGCTGGGGAGTTGGCCCCGGCTGGGAGAAGGCAGGCGATCAGATTGGATGCCAAGAGGGTCGCGCGTGCGCGCTCGCTCTCCCGCTCGACAGGGCGCGTTCGGTGCCAAGAGACGTTTTTGAAATCACCTGTCTGGGGGCGGCAAGGAGAAATGGCCGATCGACCCTGGTCGGCGGATCGTCTTCTCCACCATATTGCGTCTCCGCCATATCCAGCCCGGCTCTCCTCCCCGTCAAACGCCGGACTCTGTATCTCTCGTCTCGTCATCTTCCCCCGTTTCTCCTCCTTGCCCTTCCTCTCAATCCTTCTAGCGTCGTTGCTGACCCATAAGTGCAGAAAAGGCCGAGGCCTGCTGTCTTTCTTCCCGCTCGCTCTCTCATCGGCTTGGCCACCCCCCCGTACACGTATTGCGAGCCCCCTGTACAATCATCCGCCTTGCTGTGCTGGCTAAGACGACGAGCTGGTGAGGGTGCTGAGCGAAGACGGAGCTGCTACATACACACCACCGGAAGAAGCTGGAGCTAAGAGGTGGATCGGCCCCCAACCGGGAAACAAGACGAACCCTGTAATTTATCGGGCTCGTCGAGTATAAGCTCACGCGGTCCCTCTCACCTCTGGTTCCCTCCCACACCAAGCACGGCCACCGCACTACTCTCTTGGTGCTGGCGAACGCACGCGGCCCCCCATATGCCCCCGGTAGCATGACACGGGAGCATCTCGAAAACGACGGGGCCGAAATGTCTTCGACGGCCACCTTGACCGCGGCCGCGGTGGGAGGGCCGAGCAGCAACAGCGGCGGTGGCGGCAGCGGCAGCCGGGAATACTACCGGCCGGCCCATCTGCGCGACGTGCCGTGTTCATGGCGGTTTCACTCCGTCGTCAGCCCGTGCCTCTGCGAGCAGCAGATGCCGGCCCTGCCGCCCATCGACGTGCTCAACCTGCGGAGGCAGCCGGGGGCGAACACGCCCTGGCTCGGATCGCCGTCGTTCACCAACCTCACTTTTGAGTATGTATTCCCCCTCCACGGCTTCGTCCATGGTCATGCCGGAGTCGCGTTCCTGACATGGCATGCGCAGATCGTGCCTCTCGCCGCCGCCGCCGCCGCCGCCACCCCCGCCGAAAGCGAGGGCCAAGAAGTCGATGATCTCGATACGGGTCGGGTCCCTTCTCCCGCTGCAGCGACAGCAGCAGATGCAGACGATGCAGACGACGGCGCAGACGACGACGCAGCAGGAACAGCAACAGCAACAGCGGCTACAACAACACCAGCGGCAGCAGCAGCAACGCCCGCAGCAGCAGCAGCAGCAACGCCCGCAGCAGCAGCAACAGCAACAGCCGCAACAGCAGCAACGACACCAACAGCAGCGTGGCGCACCCCCGAGGCCGCCGCTAACCAAGGCTGGCACCATTACCGCCGCCGTGGCCGTGACCGAGCGCAAGCCCAAGCCTTACGTCCATCCCCACCCCCTATTCTCCAACCCCCCGTTCCCACCGACGCCTTCCAGCCCGGAGCCCCCGGCGCCCGAGCCGGTCCAGGCCAAGCGAGCCACCCGCGTTCTCGCAGCCCACACCCACTCTCACACCGATACCCATATCCGCGCCCACCCTCACGCTCACGCCCACGCTCACGCACCCTGGGAGACGGAGAGTATCATCTCGGCCCCGAGCACATACCGGCCGCGCCATGGCCGCGGTGCGAGCACCCACATCATGTCGCCCATGTCGCCCATCTCCGTTTCAGACGCGGAATGGCCCGACTTTTGCAGTCGCGAGCGCGCTCGGTCCCGCTTCTATCACTCCCACGGTAGTGAGGCGAACGGGGATGGCCAACAGCATCAGGCTCCGCCACCACAGTCACAGCAGCAAGATGTGCCGACGCACATGAACTGGTCGGGGTTGTGCATCTCGACTGCCGATGCCGCCGCCGCCGACGCAGCCGATCTCGAGCCCTCCAGGCCCCGAACTACGGATGGCCGGCCGACAGAGGAGATGAGAAGACAAGCCACCGTCGCCAACTCGATCCTCTTCTTTCCTCCCCTGGCGGAGTGGCAGAACCTGGACAGAGACTCGGTAGAGAGGCAGAGCTCTACCCGACTAGCAGCGACGGTGCCGCCGGAGTACGAGACTCCCGCGCCTGCCTCCTCAACCGGACAGGAGCGTGTATCCGAGCATGAGCCCAAGACACTCATCTCGGCGCCCCTGCGGCGGCAGCCGAGCACTAATCGCGACGTCTCCCACGTCGACTCGGCGACCGCGGCCCCTGTCTCGCTCCCGTGGCGACACCCATTGCGCTCCCGGGCAGCGGACGAACCTGAGCGCCGGGCCGGAGATGTTCCGGCCGCGCCCATGTCGATGCCGCTCCCGATGTCGGAGGGCGGCTGGGACGGGGCCGCGAAGCCCCTGCCCCAGGTCCCTATGGGGGTGGGCGTGGCCGAGTCGACGGCGACGCGTTACCTGGGCGGGAAGCCGAGCCGATCGGGACTCGGGCTCGGGATGGAGCAGGAGGACCCGAACCGGCGTCGGACGATCGAGCCGAGCGGCGTTGGCATCGAACCGGCGCAGTGGCTGGATCTGCAGCTGGCCGTTATGGGGGTTGCGGGCCCGTGGAACAGCTGCTACGAGGAAACATCGCCGTAGGAGAGGGTAGCGGATTGTATGATCATCAACGAATGAACGGGGAAATGTGGACATCTCTGATGGCATTTGGGCCGGTGGCATGATAGTTTATATTATTATGATGACCATAATTACTGTCATAATCACTCTTCACTACACTTCGACAGGGCAGGGCGCCACCGGTCCGTTCTTGAATGCTGCAAGATGAGGAAAATAGTACAGTCCAGTTCATGAGGCGTGTCCCCGTCGCGGCCCAGCATTTGATGGGTCGACCCCCCAATCCCTTTTCCGAACCCGTCCGTATCTCGAGAATTGGCCCTCGGGATATTCAAATCCTCTCGCTGCGATGAGCAGCTATTTCTGACCAGTTTGGTCTATGTATCTTGAATAGATCGCTCCAGACCGCCCGGTATCCAGATTCGGGAGTAACCCGGCGTTGAATAACAACGTACACACACAGCTCGATCGGCGAGTCAACAGAGTGGTTGCGGACGTACGGAGGCCGAAAATAGCACATTCCGCCTTGCTCTGGCCGTCTGCCGGCGCTTGGCCGGCCAGACGGGCCGTTTCAGTTCATGATGCATGCTGGCCGGCCGCATTGGACACGGCCCCCCCCTCCATCACCACCAGATGCGGGAGAGGCCGGGGTGGTTGGGTTTCCAGCAGTGCGGCGTGGGCCTCGGCCTTGGCCCAAGTGGCATCGAGATTGAGCGAGCTCGCTCTCATTTGTTTTCGGTGCCTTGTCGAGGCCCATGGGCCTCGACAAGGCATCGATGCCTTTTCTTTGTCTGCCTGCCGGCCTGCCGGTCTGCCAGTCTGTCTGCCTTGTCTACTCGACAGGACAGGACCGAGTGGTCCAGGTACGGGATATATCTAGGCAGCAGCACTCATTGCAGGTCGTCACTCATTCTAGCACGCGAGAACGAGTCGTGCGGCTAGGTAGATGCTGGGCGGGGAAAAGTGGCGCAGCGTGACGGTGCAGATGTAATGTAGGGCGGGTGCTGTGCTCTGGTGGAGTGGGGCGAGGCTCGAGCGACACCCCCCACCGGCTGAAGATTGAACTTGTCTGTCTGTCGAATGTGTCTGTCGGTCGAATGTGTCTGTCGGTCGAATGTGTCTGTCGGTCGAATGTGTCTGTCGGTCGAATGTGTCTGTCTGTCTGGTGTAACGACTGGCGACGGCTACCGACCAGCGAGCACTCGCACGACTCACACCGGCCGATCTCATGCATCTGTCATCCATCATATCCACACAGGGGGCGCGGGGGCATCACACGCGAGAGGGCATCGCGCGGGGGGCATTATCGCACATGGGGGGCATCATGTACGGGGGGGGGGCATCACACACGGGAGGTATCGCGCGCGGGCGGCATTATCACAACACGGGGGGCATCATGCACGGGAGGGGGCATCACACGCGGGAGGCACCGCGCGCGGGGGGTATTATCGCACACGGGGGCATCATGCACGGGGGGGACATCAGCGTAACCTGCACTTCCCCAGCAACCATGTCCGGGCCAACCAACGGGCCTGTCGGGAGCCGGCGCAGGCCCGTGCCCTTTCTCCCCCACGTTTCTGCAAGTCCTGGCCAAGGCACAACGCACACAGGCAGGCAGGCACACAACATCAACCACACGGGTGCCTGTTCTTCATCCGAGCCCCCCTCGAGGCTGGCTGACTGACTGACTGGTTCCTGTCCTCGTCCATAGCAGCTGGCAGATAAAATAGCGCGATAGCCCGATCCCGGCCCCTTCCTCCTTACCCCCCTCGGCAGAGGACCCATTTCTTGACCTCAGTGGATAATGGACTGGGGGGACTACCGACTGATAGGAAAAAAAGAACGATAGACGAATTACCGCGTCATCGCGCGAGTGTGTGTTGCGAGTGCCCGATGACCGTCGTCGGCTCAGGCAGGAGGTAGGTGTGCCTTCTTGCGGTTGGCCGTTGGATTTGAATGTATTCTTGTTTCGGGCTCACACCCAGCCAGTACACGGCCACTACTGCCCGCCTTGGCGACGCCATGATCAATCGAAATCAGCCGCCCCGCCTGGCCGGCCGGCACCAGGCCCAGGAACAGAAGATAACCATAGGCCTGCGCCGCTGTCTTGTTCTATTCTCGGCGGGTTTTTGGCCGACGGCAGGCCTGTGGGCATGTCCTCACGCACAGCACAGCAGCACAGCACAGCACAGCACACACAGCCAAGCCAGCCCGCCCAGTCAGAGGGCGACCGACCTGCCGACCAGGAAAGAAACAGACCATGGCGGGACCGGGCTCGCCCGCCGGCCGCCCGGCCGCCCCAGCACTCTCTCATTCTGGCAATGATGGTAGCGGGGGAAGGGGGCGGCGTCGCAACCGGCCGGTCGAGGGCGAGCGCGGTTTATTACGTCGCCGCCCGCCCCGTCATCTCTCCCCTCAGCTCCCGTCTCTCCTGGCCTGCCATCTACCTTGTTCCCACAAGACATTAATCAACCGACCAAGCGAGCACATCTCCGTCCCACCCCAATCAGCGCCGGCCACACCATCAGACACCATCAGACACCATCAGACACCATCATAATAATCCACTATTCACCACCGCTGATCATCATGAACCTCGGCGCGATCCAGGACTGGCAGAGCTGGGCCGACCCGCAGATCCACCAGCCGGCCCGGATCTTGATCCCACCGCCGAGCCCGGTCAGCCCGGCCGACTCGCAGATGCCCGTGATCCCGGTCAGCCCCGAGACGCCGAGCCAGAACTGGGGCGGAGGGTGGGGCCGGCTGGCGTACGCGGGCGTGCGCCGCCGGCTGAGCCGGCGCGGGACCGGCAGCAGCAGCAGCAGCAGCCACGGCGGCGGCCTGGGCCGGCGCCCGTCGTGGAACCCGATTCTCGGATCGATAGGGGAGGAAGAGGGCATCGGCGGCGGCCTCCGGGCGGTGCCAACGAGGTCGAATGCGCACAGATCGAGGCGGTCCCCGGGCGCGATCGCCGTCCTCGCCGCCGGCGGCGAGCAGCGCACCGTCGCGCTGCCGAGGCGGGCGAGCCTGGTGCTCATCCAGACCCAGACGACCACGCCTTCGCTGGCCCCGACCACGCCCAGCAGAAAGACGGGGTCATCGTGGATCCGGCGCGCGCTACGCTGGATCCGGCTCAACCGCACCCAGAGAGAGAGGCGGTTCGGCACCCTCGCCGGCAGGTTCCGGCGCCAGAACTCGATCATGATGATGGAGAAGCAGCAGCAGCAGCAGCAGACGCAGCAGCCGCCGCAGCCGAAGAAAGCAAAGCAGACGCAGGCCCAGGCGGCCAAGACGGCCAAGATGGCCAAGACGGCCAAGGCGGCGGCGTCGTCTGATCACGAGAAGAAAGCCAATGCTTGGATGAGCGACTGGCTCGGGACAGGCGGGGCGGCCGCCCATGCCCGCAGCCGGGCCAGCATAATACTGGTCACGCCCCCCTCTCCTCTTCGGCTGCCCCCGATAGAGCGACTGGCGATCACGCCGACTACGCCGACTACGCCGGCTGCGCCGGCTGCGCCGGCTGCACCGGCCGCGGCGGCGCCACCGCCGCCGCCACGCGCTGCGACCATGTTTCCGTACTTTGACCCTATGAGGAACCCTTTTGATGTGTAGACGCATGGGAGTGGGGACAGGGGGCATGGTCATCGATGGTCACGGCATGGCGTTAAAAAGGGGGCATGGGCCAGGCATGGCATGGCGCTCAAAAGCGGAGCCAGGTGCTGAGTTCGAAGCTGGCTATAGATAGAGCCTACGTAATAATCACACACACGCTCTCTCTATTGGCTCCCCTCGTCACGCAAAACCCCTCTGGTGGAGTGCCCCCCTCCTCGTCCTCGCTGTATCAGCTCATCTCGCCGCGCGCAGCACCTCGGATGAATGGCACCGGCGCACCCCCCCTCCTAGCCCTTGCCGTGTCAGCTCATCTGCCCGCGCCCACAACGTCCGATGGCACGCGTGCACCGCTCTGATCGCACATGCGTACCCCTCCCTCGGCCCCTCTCCATCGGCCTCTCTCGCCGAGCGCAGCATCTCCGGTTCCACGTCCGCATTCCTTCCCCGAGGGACCCCGAGACCGGGAAATCTCCAGCCCGAGTCCCCGCGATCCCGCGATCCCGCGACTCCGCTCGTTGTCATACGTCGCCAGTCATCTCTTCGCTCAGTCCCGTCTTGTGGCCCGTTGCAGCTCGGCAGCGGCGGGGGGCGGGGGGGTGATCAAGCCTTTTGATCCTTCTGTAAACCCAGAATTGGCCAGGGAGGAGGAGGATGTTGCGACTCAAGCCTCCAGATCCATCGCGCATCCGCGCGGGACCTATCGGGATAAGACGATGCCGTGACTCGGCGCGCAACTCTTCGCTCGTTTATTTCAGCTTACGTGTGTGTGGGTGAGTGTGTGATGTGACCGACCCGGCCGACCTGACGTCACTCAGCAAGCCAGCCAGACGGAGGAGACATGTCCTCTCCTCCTTCGCATTCCACAGCATGGCCAAATACCGCTCAGCCAATTGACGGTACTTGATGATAACACGCGCGCGCTGGTTGGCCACACCGGCGACGCGCCGATCAGCCGCTCTGCGACTCTCAGCCTCCCGCCGTGCCACCATGCTGTTGGCGCATGCTGGAATCCGATTCGGCTCAGCTGCTCTGCACAGCCAAGGTGCTGCGGCCTCGCCCGCCCGCGCGTCCGCCCGGACTGCGCTGGGCTGGGGGGGACTTGGCTGGGCTGGCCTGGCGAGAGGCCCGGTGTGGCCCCCCGAGGCGCACACGGGGGGGGCCGCGTCTGTGATTGATCGACGACCGACCGACCGACCGACCGACCGGGCTGGACTGCTGGCCGCCGCCACGGGTCGACGAGAACGACGGCAGAGGCCCAGACCGCAGGCTGAATGCCAAGCCTCGGGAGGTGCCACGGCGAGGCCGCCTGACGCGTTTTCCTCGTCAGGCCGGGTTCAGCTGGACGGGCTCAACGGCCGCGCGCATTGTGGCGTTTCTTGCCGCATGCGCGCACGTGGCCTGCGCCAGTATCGGGAAAGCAAAGAATCCTTTCCCGGGAATCATCGGCAATGTGCCATTGCGGATTTGCGCCATTGCGGCATTGCGGCACTGACGGGATTGCCGGCATAGGAGCCACTGTGTCCATCCGCATTGACCATACCCGAAGGATCCCCCCTTTCCACTCTCCCTCCCGTCCCTCTCCCGGGAGACCACTTTCCCGGTCTCGGCCCAGAGTCGAGGCCGCGCCGACCTGCTGGGGGCCTTGTCCCTGATCATCATGGCCTGGCCTGCCTCTCGTCAGGTGACGATCCTCCCGGAGGATCCACCCCATGCGGTCGATTGAGCGCAGCCTGGTGCGGGAGAGATCGTCATTTTCCGGATGTTGGGGTGGCACGGGGAACAGCAGCAGTACGGGCAGCACGAGCAGCACGGAAAATATTCAGAACCGACACCGACTGTTCGAGTCGGACCCCCCCCCATCTGGTACTCCCTTCCCCACCCGCCGTCTCACGCACCCAACTCAGGATCAGCATGGCTGGAGAGATGGGGAGAAAACCAGTCGGGAGGAATAGGCATCTTTACGCTACCGCGTCTTGTCCGATTCAGCCCTCCTTTCCCCGCTCCCTTCTGACCCGTGGGTGGGCGGGCTAGCATGAGGGCCGGAGCTTGGAAAATGCTGAGCTGGTAAGCTCCCGAGGGGCTGCGCGATGCGGCCGATCCCGGCCTTGTTTTCCGGCCCGGCCAATCGCTGCCGCCGTGGCTCTCGGGTGCCAGATCGGCCCACCGCGCCCAAGATTAGTAAAGCGCCGCTGAGGGACCTCTGGGCGCATAAAGTCCCCCACGAGCGCCTTTTACTCCTGCCTTTTCCGCTTGTGCCCCTTTTCGGCCGCTCATCATTTGCCACCTCGGGGAGAAGAAAAGGGGCACGCGTCGAGCGTTGGCGGCGGGATCGCGGGGAGTTCGAGAAATGCCGCCCTTTGTGTGAAATGGGAACCGAAGGGCGGTCGCGCCACCACCGGGCCGCAAATGCGCCTGCGCCTGCCACGTCGGTGGCCATTTTGTCCGGTTGGGGAAAAGATGGAAAAAAGGAAAGAAAGGGGTAAAATTAGAGCCTCATGTTCGTCAGCATGCATGCCGCCGCCCGCCTGGCGCCCACCTGACGCCCCCGCCTGCCAAGCGGGCGGTCGAGGCGGGCTGACGTGTCTGGCAGGCGACAGCACCCCTAAAAAGGAAGTTTCTAAACCATAAGGGCCTCGACAGAGCGGTTCCTCTCACCGTCTCCCGCCCATGCAGGAGGACATGATCTGTCCAGAGAAACGGTTGCAAACCCAGACAGAATCAAGCTTCTCTTTCTGGTGGGATTAGCAGAGCCGGCGGGAAGGGAGGGAGGAAGCGAGAGGGAGGGGGGGCCAGGCAGGCCAAATCTGGGCCAAGTCTGCTTACTGCTGACCTGACCGCCTAATGACGAGCAGCAGCAGCGCTGGCTGGCCCGATGAAGTGCTTGCTTCCATCGCCGCGGCCCGCGTCGGTGGCTGCGAACAGGCCAGGCAGCCAGATTCAGGCCAGGCGAGGGGGGCGATGAAGCCGCTGTCCGCCGCCGCCGCCGCCGGCCACCGTCCGGCGCCCGGCGCCCGGCCCGGGTGGGCCATCTGCTTGTTTCCGAGGTCCCCAGGTGGGTTAGGCGAGCTGACCTGGGGCGGGGGCCCCCTCGGCGCCAGTTATTCGGCCACGACTGACACACCCTCCGGCCAACGGCGGAGATTGTGAGCGGCGGAGGAATCCCCCCGCAGCTGGATGGATCAATGCAGTGGCGCTCGTGTGGGTGTCGGCGGGCGGCGCGCAGCAGCGCGGCAAATCACAATGGAAGCATTACGAACGAGTACAAAAAGGCTGCGTCTGAAATTGGGCCGGCGCCGCTGCCGTTGCTGGCTGGCTGGCTATTTTTTACCGTGCCGGTTTTCTGCCCAATCGCCAGTCAAACCCCGGTCGCGATTGTGGCTGCTGTTGTCACACACACCCCCTCGCTGTCCTGCTGGCCCCGCTGGCCCCGCTGGCCCCGCTGGCCCCGCTGGCCGGCCAGCCCTGCCGCGACAGGGACCGTGCGCTCGGAAGTCCGAGCCCTCATTCCTTCTCTGCTCTTCTGCGTTCTGCGGTCTCCAACGTAGCCAGACCGGTCGGTGGGGAATCCTCCTTCTTGCTCCCATCACGCTGGACCTGGGCCAGGCCCCGTGTCTCAACCCGGCCTCCTTCTCAGTTACTCACCTTGACCCTCCCCCTCATTCTTGTCTGCTGCTTCCTGATTCTCGTTTTCTGGTTCGAGTCGTTCCCAGCTGACCCATGGTGACGACCCGAGGTTCCAGCCGCCGCCAGCTCCTCAGTCGATTATTTTTATCCAAGCCACGGCTCGGACAGAAGGGCAAAGCCGGCTCCGCTCAAGTCTTACTGTGAAGAGATACCAGAAAGGAACAACCAATCCGGGTGGTTTTATTCCTCAGCCTGACACCTCCCCCTCTCTCGCTCTCTCGCCGCTTCCTGTCAGATCACACCCCCCAACGGCCGCAGTGTCTCTCTTCTGCCCCCGCTCTCCCGTGCTGGTCCTTGCGCTCGCGCTCGCGCTCTGGCTGGTAGCGCGTACAGTGTGCTGTCTCGATGAGATCCCGGTTCCATGTCGTTTTTTCGATTTTTTCCCCTGTGCCGTTCTCCGCAAGCCAAGGTCCAGCCGACGGCGGCGGTCTTGCCGAGTCCCCGAGTCCGCCCCTACCCCGCGTGGTTATTCCCCCACGCCCAGGGGTGTTTCATTAGTGCACTTACATAGCCCGTCCTGTCCGAGGGAGCGAGGGGCCGAAAAAAGAACATGACCGGGGCCCACATTTGTGGGCCGCCTTGCTTGCTCACCCGGAGCTGGCTGGTCGGCTGGGGGCCCAGGCAGGGGAGTGAGCAGGCCAGTAAACAAGATCAGGACTCGGGTTCGGGGCTGTGAGGTCGCGAGGGGCAGGGGGGGTCGGATGCTGAGAAGAGATGTATAAGTAGAGCGGATTGCCCGGCTCTCCCAGCTTCACGAGGACCTCTCTTCACCCAGGACGCCTTCTCTCTCACCTTCCTGCATCCCCTCTCCCTCTCCGAGTGCACCCAAGCCAACCCTCCCGTGCACTTCGTTTGCAGTCAAGCCCAAGGTCCAAGGTCCCCCTCCCCGTCCGGAGTCTCACCAGAGCCGTCACATCTCTCGCTTTCTCTCGCGCTCTCTCTCGCTCTCTCGCTCTCGCTCTCGCTCTCTCCCGCTCTCTCCTCTCCCCCCCGTCCTACAAGATGCAGCTCCGCAACGTCCCCGTTCTCGCCCTCGCCGGCTCGGCCGCGGCCTTTGGTGGTCCCTTCAAGCACCGGAAAGGCGGACCGTTCGCCGGCGGCCAGGACCAGGGCAGCCAGATCCCGGACGTGTGCACGCCCTGGGCCTCGATCGCAACGGACCTCATGAACATCTTTGTCGACAGCGAAGGCCTGTGCACGTCCGACGCCCGGCAAGGCATCCGGATGCAGTTCCACGACTGCTTTCCCGAGACCTGCGACGGCAGCATGATCCTCTCGGATGAGTGCACTACACGACCGGAGAACCAGCAGATGGTGCCAATGTGCAACTACCTCCAGCCCAAGGTGCAGCCCGGTACCTATGGCGCTGCCGACATGATCAACCTCGCAGCCTGTATGTTTTCTGCCCGAGTTTCGCCGGCCTGCTCCTCCCCGATCGTGCTCGTGCTGACATTTCTCTTTTCCAGCGCTCGGAACGGCCGTATGCATGGGACCGATCCCTAGATTTTTGATTGGCCGGCCCGACTCGTACCAACCCAACCCGGAGAACCAGATCCCGAGCGGCAACTCATCGGCCGAGGAGCAGATCGCCAAGTTCGGGGCCAAGGGTTTCTCGCCCGAGGACCTCGCCACCCTGCTCGGCGCCCACTCCACGGCCACGACCCTCTCGGGTGTCCCGCTTGACACCACCGTCACCGACTGGGACGTGCTCTACTACTCCGAGACGTTTGACGGAACCGCACCGGCCAGCCTGCCCAGCGACCAGAACGTCGCGCACTACAGCGAGACCTCGGCGGCCTGGCAGGCCTTTGCCAACAGTGACGCCCTATGGGAGGCCACGTACCTCGAAGCGTGAGTGGTTACCAGTCCGGTTCAGCGGACGGACCATTGACTAACTGGACGCGTGCTGCAGTATCACCCGGATGATGACGATGGGCAACGACATCAGCACCCTCACGGACTGCACCGGGATCATCACCAGCGCCATGTCCAACCGCCGTCGCTCTGTCTCTCCTTGATCGGCGCCGAGGCTTGACGGGCACCAACACCGTCACCGCACCTCGGGGTGACGCATGAGTAATACGGGAAGGGGGGGTCGGGAGTCGAGGCGGTAATTGGCGCGTAGCTTGGCGGGCTCAGCAGGCATTTTCTCAGTGGGATTGAGCCGGGACGTGTGATGTATATTCTCGAATTGTCATTCATGTGGTAGAGGGCCGGGTGGAGGATGTAGAACAGGAAGCGCAATCGGGGCCGGCTGGGCATTTCTCTAGCTGCCCGTCCTTCTCGGCGGTTGGCACCGCTCCAGACAGAGCACGGTATTTACAAGACTCGTTGGCGGTGGCCGCCATTTTCCTCCGCATTTTTCTAGCCGTATGGGAATGTGTGATTCGAGAATGGCATTGTGTCCGAGCCTTTTCTGATACCGGTGTTGCTGCCTACCGAAACCAGCGGGGGGGACTTGTGGAGGGCGGGGTGGGGTCTCATCCCCGCCCTACCGGTCGTGGCGCTGGTGATCATCGTCCGTGTTGCTGATCGCACCTCCCGGCCAGTCGGAAAAAAACCAGGGCTGGGGTGGCGGGGAGAAGGGGCGGGCAGGTTTCTATTTAGGGACTCTTACAGGCTTGTTGGGAAATCGCCAAGTGCTGGCTACCGGTCTTGTGGTGAGATGGGTCCCGGCGCGGTCAGATCCAGGCTGGCTGGCATTTCTGTGCGCCGGTGCCGCCGCCTCGGTGAGAGAGCTGAGCGCTGTCCCGCTCGTGCAGGAAGCGGCTAGATACGACGATCGGACTGACTGAGAAGAAAATCGAGCGCTAGCAAAATATCGGTTCCGCCGGCGGGGAATGGCCAGCGATGAGGGGGTAATCCCTCTGCGCCGCCCGCCGGCCGCTGCATCCGCCCACGCGGAAAGCCAGGAGACCCAGGAGACCCAGGAGACCCAGGAGACCCAGGAGACCCCAAATCCGGCGAGGCTGTGGTGGTTTTCTTCTTTTTCTCAAGGTTGCCGGGGGGATGATAAGCAACGGCCTGGTGGTTGGTGAGCGGGATTGTCTGACCCGACTGCTAGACTGCTGCGTCGGCTGAATGGCCTCCCGGCGGAACTGGAATTCGAAATTCCGCTGCCGAGGCTGGATGCTCGGCCCTTGTGAGAGTCCGAGGGCCGATGGGCCGTGGGGGTCCAGGTGGGATGCACGTGGCACGCGATCGCCGCGATTCACGTGATGGCTGACCAAGCGGTAGGACCCGGGACCGACCGGGCTGAGCACGAGAAGAGGGGCCGGCCAGCTGAGCGGGGCCCAAGGGCCCCGGCTGGCGAGTGCCCGAGATGGGAATTTCGGTCACGATCGAGGCGTAGATATAGCGGCTGGCTGTTATCTGTGCGGGTGGACGTCACTTGGGGCTGAAATGCCAATGTCCCGATGTACATTCCCGTGCCACTCAAGCCATCGCAGCCACCCGTCACCTGTCCACCACCACCACAACTGCGCGGCCGCGCCCACGCCGAGCTGCAGCTGAGATTGCAGCTGAGGCCGGGAATGAACCACGGCCACGCCGCTTCGCCACCCTCGCCTCGTAGCGCAGGGCGTTCAATTTCAAGTGTTTCAGTCCCGACGCTCCCCACGCTTCCTACGCGCCAGCCCTGCGCTTGCTCAAGCCGGCCAGCCCGACGCTGGCCCGCCGATCCCTACTGCTCCGCTCCAAGCAGGCAAGCAGGGCAGCGCAGCGTTGGCCGGGAGCACTTCTACCTACCGTGGCGCACCAAAGAAAAGTGGCCCATGCTCTATGCATGAACGAGCAGGCGCCGCTGTGGCGCGGCGAGCCCCCCCCTAAGCGACCGAACTGCTGCGGCTACTGCATGCAAATCATCGCGCATGCGGCTGCACAATGTCGCGCAGCAGGAGGGAGGGAGCAGAGACGCAGGAGCAGGGGAGCAGGAGGCGGAGGAGCACGGGTCCAAAACCCGCGACTGGCGGCAAATCACGGTCTGCTTCCTCCCTCTGGCCGCCGCCGCCATCTACTGCCGAGGGCCCAATGTCGAGGCCGACCCTCTGTTTCCCTGCCGCCCAGGAGGGGCCGGCCCAGGGACCAGGAGGAGGCGCGCCCAGGAGGCAGAGCAGAGGAGGAAGCGATCCGGAGTCACAGACAGATATATACCAGACCGCGTTGGCTGTTTCGCGCTTCGCGCTCCGAAAATACCCCGCCCGGGCCTCGCGTCTTTTTTTCTCAGTGCCGCTCTTTCTCAGCGCGGGCCAGGTGGGAGGCGGCGGAGCGGTGCGCCTGCACTGGGGGGCAGTGCCGGCCGCTGAGACCGGCCGCTGCACTCGAAGCCACAAGCCCGGCCAGTCTGTGTGCGGCCGGCTCTTGTGAGTGGTCGGGCTGGCTGGCTTGGGGATATAACAGGGCAACAAGTTCCCCAAGTCGGCATATTCTATTTTCCCATTGCAGCCAGCAGATAACCGAGCGAGAGCATCTTGGCCTGATCCGACCCTCTCTCTCTCACCCTCTCTCTCTCTCTTCAAGTCTCGCACCACCGAGCACGCCAGAGCGGACCCACTGATCGGCACCCACTGATCAGCACCAGCCAGCCAGCCAGCCGCAATGTCCAAGATCATCATCAATAATCACGTGTCCAACTCGTACCGGCCCCGCCACGAACCCCGCCGGCCCAGCTACTACTACTACGACGTCAACGGCGAGAGAGTATACAGCGACCGGCCCGACTACTACTACTACGACGTCAACGGCGAGAGGGTGTATATCGACCGTCGCGGCGACTACTACTACTACGACGGCAACGGCCACAGGGTGTACAGCGACCGCCGCGGCGAGGTCAAGGCCCTCCCCATGGGGCCTCCGCCCCGCATGCGCGAGGCCATCCGTGACGCGTACTACTACGACTACTACGTGGTGACACCCCCCACGCTGATGATCAAGAGCTCGCGCCGATAATCGGCCGATGGCGCGAGCGAGGGACGGCCGGGCGGGGAGAAGTTGGTTTCTGTTCAGACCGGGGCGCGGCCCGCGTTTTCTACTGTACCCAGCGTGATGGATGAGCGAGTCCGAGGTAGACCTACATTTCAATACAGCGACTTTTGAATTCCATCTCCTGCAGGATCCGTTCGGGGAGGGGAGGTGCAGTGCCCACCTTTACTCGACATGACGGGGGAGCCTATGCCGGGGTCGGAAGCAGACCAGCCAGCGGCGGCACGGATACATGAATAGCCCGATCGACGGGGCCCGTCGGCCGCCATCCTGCATGAATGCACGAGCGGTCACACGGCCAATATTTATATTTTGAAAAATCCAATTTTATTTTTTTGTCAATACGAGGTCGGTAAAGGGTACATGGACATGTGCATCTTGCAGCGCTCTCAACTGGAGCCCGATTCCTGCCGTGCCTGGTCTGCGCTCGATCGGACCGGCAGGGATGGATGCCTTGGCGATGAGACACAAGCCCTTGGCCCCGATCAGCCGCCACCGTCGGCCAGAAGATGACATTTTGCTGGTGTCCGACCTGGGTCTCACTCGCCACTACCAGACGCCAGACGCCGCCCTGCCGTGGCGCGCGTCTGGTAGTGGCGAACACGCCGACAACTGAGCGCTCACTCGGCGCGGCTCGTGCTGTGTCGGGAATCGGGGCGGGCCCAGGATCTGAGGATCGCAACCATGGCCGGATCTGGCAATCGGACGGGTCGGGTGTGTCAAGGCGGCGGCGATAGAGAAGAATCTTTTCCCTTTCTCTGACTCTCTCTCGGGCGAAAAAAGCCCAGTGAGACGCGTCCGGCCCGCGCCGCCTCCCCCGCCCCCCTGCTGCGGCTGGTGCTGCCATCTTGTAATTGGCGCATTCTGGACGCTAACGATGATGCAAGCC
Source organism: Bertia moriformis (assembly GCA_025802115.2). Classification (NCBI taxonomy): domain Eukaryota; kingdom Fungi; phylum Ascomycota; class Sordariomycetes; order Coronophorales; family Bertiaceae; genus Bertia; species Bertia moriformis. The sequence continues at coordinate 27,823 of JAOYNC020117955.1, forward strand.
GACAGGCGGCAGGAAGCCCGTGCTAAATTCATCCCCATGAAATCGCCTGCGCGGCCAAAACACCCAAAACAGACCACCATCCGCGCCACCTGCCGCGCCCCCACGGGATTGATCAATGGCCGCGGTTGATTTCGCATGTGCGTGCATGATCCCTGCCCATCTCCCCGGCCGAGGTCCATTCGGCCAAGCTGGCCTGCTGGCCAGCCAGCCTCCCAGCCAGCCAGCCAGAAAATAAGATAAACAACAACCAGATCAGAGCTGCGGACACGGAGCTCCGACCTGTCTTGGTCGGCACCGCCAGCTTTTCGCTGTCGTGTGACTGCATTGGTTCCCTGCCATAGAGGCCGCCAGCTAGCTGGAGGCCACGCCCCCGATTGGTGCTGGTGGTGGATAGCTTCCAAGCAGGGACGAGGCAAGGCATGCGACAGCGGCACGCAGCATATCCACAGTAAAAAAAAGGGAAGGAAAAAAAACCCGATTTTACGCACGGCCCACTAGACGCACCCGCAACCCACACCGCATCACGCAAACACACTCGTTGATCTGCCTCGGTTCCTAATCCGACGATCGCCTCGCTTTCTGGCCTCGGCTCAAAATCTCCCCCGCCCTCCCCGCTCTCTCTGCCCCTGCCCCTGTCACCGGCGACCGGGCTGGCCTCGGCACACATCCGTGTCTTGTCCTGTTTTGGTCTCGTCTATTTTTCCTTCTTCCCTTGGCTCTCCCCTTGCCCCCCTCTCCCCCTCCCCCGCTCCCCCCTCCTGCCGTGAGACGAGACGAGACGGCCACTTCCGGCAGAAAGAAAGAGCGGCCAACCGATATCTGGAAGAGATACCGACCGAGAGCTATCCCAGCACACGCGCCGCCCAGTCGACCGGCTGATAGCGGCCGAGCAAGCAAGCGAGAGATAGCGAGAGCAAAGGAGGACTCGGCGCGAGTTCGGTACGTTTGGTACCCCTCCCCTCCGCCGAGCGAATTGGCGCCGTCCTGGACCGATTCGCTCTCCCGATTCGCCCGAGGACAAGGGCCAAGAAACCAAAAAAACCCCCGTGGTTCCTCCACGCAAATGGCCAGCAGGGAATGACGGCCCTTCCCGAACTACCCGCACGACCGACCCTCCCCCCCGCGCCCGACCCCGCGTCGCCGCCGCCGCCGCCGCCGCCGCAGTCGCCGCCGCCGCC
>JAOYNC020118045.1:0-28931 GCA_025802115.2 Bertia moriformis
TGGTGTTCCAGGCCTGCGACGGCCTGCTGGCGTCGTTGTGTATCCAATATGCCGATAACATCGCCAAGAACTTTGCAACGAGCTTCAGCATCGTGCTCAGCTTTCTCTTCAGCGTTCTCTTTTTCGACTTTTCCACCTCCTTCGCCGTGCGTATTCCCCCATCTGTTCTCGTTCTGGTCTTTTCTCCTTCCCGCGCTCCAAGCTGACTGGCTGCCGGTCTCGCAGTTCCTCCTCGGCACTTCCCTCGTCCTCGGGTCCGCCTACCTGTATAGCATGGCCGGTCCACACGGCCCCTCACCGCTCCGCCTTGTCCAGCGCACTCCTCGGCCCGCCCCGCTTCGCATCTCATCGTCATACCAGCATCTCCACCACGGCAGATCGCCACCGCCCCCGCCGACCGGCACCCTCACCCCCACTTGGACCCCATCCATGGTGCGGCTCTCTCCTATCGCGCCCGGGACGCCACGCACCGCCGAGGAGGGCGGCGCCGGTGCCGACGGTTGCGGCAGCGGCGGAGGCGGCAGCGGATATCTGGGCGTGGAGGCTTGCGAGTTCCGCTCCATAGGGCTGAGCACGTCGCGGCCGTCGTCGCCTATGATTCCGCAGCGTGGAGCCTGGGGGAAGAGAGATGATTGAAATGACTTGAACGTCGGGCAAAAGGTGGGCGGGGCATATGGACCAAATTCGAACAAGGTCATATCGAAGGGGGGATATATAAGTGGGAAGAAAAGACAGGGGCGGTTATGATGGAAGAGAGGAGGGGCTCTATACGGAAGCAGAATGTAGGGAAGGAGAGAAAGATAGACCAAGTAAGCGGCCTGGCTGAAGGGGCCGAGTCAAATAAGTTACAACCCTCCAATCTGTTCATATCCTGACGACTACATACTATATACACACCCGCACACCCACACTTGCACGCAAACGCATAAGCAACCGTGGTACAGACGCACCCTCTTCCCCTCATTTCACTTCTCCTTACTATCCCCAGTCTAAGCTCTCCCCACCCCACCCCTCCTCTATACGAAATATGCCGTCGGTGGTCCCGTTTCCGGCCTGCATTATGTCTAAAATACGCCATTAGCGTGACCCAGATCAACATGACCGAGATCCACATGGCCCAGATCAACATGGACGAGATTAAAATGACCGAGATGGTCAATGTCCCCGCTCTAATCGTCAGTGCCTGGATCGTCAGCCCCTGGAGCGTCAATGCCCAGATCATCAACATCATTTATGAGACAGCCCGTCCCTTGAATGCTATAGCTGAGAGGGCGATTTCGATATAGGAGGCCATGGGTGATTACAATGAAAGCAGGGATACGCCAGGGACTGAGGAGGTAGTAGAGCGAGGACACATGATAAGATATCCCAATTCAAATTGTTATTGTCTCTCTTACGAGTGATCGGTACTGGACAGATATATGAGCCAATTCTACTACTCTCAATTCACTTTCAATGCCATCTACTCCTGCGCTTCATCCCTCCAACATCCGCTCCCTCCTCACTGTTGCCCCTCCTGAAACCTCAGCTTTTCATTGCCCACCACTCCTGTGTTGACCTGGCCGATAGTCGCAACCTGGCCGTCCCCGCCGGCCTGCATGACGTTGCCATAGCTATCTGCCATCAGCTGCACGCCATTGACAAAGTCCTTCCCGTCAAACTCGCAGTGGCCGCCGCTGGGGGTGTTGTCGGCCGTCTGCAGCGCGTTGATCTGGCCGGCCGCCAGGCCGGCACTCACGGCCGCCTGCTCGTATGCCTGGATGGCCGTCGGTATCGAGTCACGAAGAATGGCGAGCTCCTGCTGCGTGCTCTGGTAGTGGATGCGAGTCGACGCCATGACGGCGGCGGCATCGACGAAGTCGACCTGCGGCTCAAGCGCGCCGCAGTTGAGGAGCACACCGGTGCCGCCGAAGTTGGTCATGTGGGCAGGGATGAAGAAGCCGGACAGCAGGAGCGATCCGCCCGAGACACCGGTAAAGAAGACGTCGGACGAGTTGAACGCCATCACGCGCGGGAGGGTGTCCCGGATCAGGCTGTCCACAGCGGCCGCGTGAGCGACGCCGTCGGTGCGGTCCAGACCGCTTCCACCGCCCCAGAAGAGATTCGGGTCGGGAGCGAGGACGGTAACGCCGGCGAGGCCATCGCGGACTCCCTGGTTAGGGTAGTCGAAAAAGGAGGTCCCGCCGTCCCCGTGGAGGAGGATGTTGAGGCCGAGGGCGCCGCCGGCGCCGGGAGACTGGGAGCCGCCGGGCACACCGGATGAAGTGGTGAACTGCTCGGCCGGGCCGCTCACGCGGAACCGGATCGAAAGTCCCCTGGGACCCGAACAGTCAGTTTCGTCTCGGTTGGCGGGATTGTAGTGAAGATATAAGAAGGCGGCGGCCGATCTGGCTGACTCTTACGTGATGTTCACTGTCGTATCCAGGATCATGGATCCGTCTGTCGCTTGCGATATGCCCTGAGGGATCCGAGCAGCCTGCTGCTGGGCGGTGAGCTGGGTCGTCGTCGCCCCGGACGTGGACGACGAAGCCTTCTTCCTGGGTGCGGGCGAAGCAATGGACTGGCCTGTCAGGGCGAGAACCAGCATGGCCGCCGCGCTGGCGGGCCGGTCGATCAGCATCTCGGCCTGGTTGTCGCGTGTTGTCCTGGCCAAGTCGGCTGCGGTGTCCTGCTTGCTATCTTGCGCGCCTGGCGTCGACGGTGCTGGACTCAACCGTCGTCAGCCTGGCCAACGGACCCAGAGCTCACTTATATACCACTCTGGAAGCTCGGACCGTGCGAGGCCAGCCGGCTGCCAAGCCGTAAGAGAATTGTGGGCTCACGGCCGGGGGAGGGGCGGTCGGAGCCCACCAGGGTTCGCTGGGCAGCGATCTCGCCGGTCGAAACAAGACCTGCATTGAAGTTGTAGTGTGAATGGTGGGTCTCCGGCCGGGGGAGAACCGATCGGAGACCGACAAGATCCGCTGGGCAGCGAATCTTGTCGGTCGAAACGGGACCTGCATTGAAGCTGCAGTGTGAAACGTCTCGGGGCGCCCCAGCCGAATCGGCCATTTCTTGGCGGCGGAGCCGCATCCCCTCCCTCACCCTCCCTAGTCTCGCGCGCCTAGCATGCAGGAAAAGCGAACAACGGCTGTTCATCTATCGCCGAGATTTGGCTAGAATCCGAATTCTGGACGGGAGATGGATTGCGGCGTCGTGGAGGTCCGGCAGGTGCCGGTTGACTAAGCGTCGAGCATCCGCTGCCGAACGACCAGCGAAGAAGTGAAGCTGTCGCAGCCTCAGCTCCATGCATCTGGATTCTGCACTACCTCCCTTGGATCTGCATGTGGAAACTGACGGACAAAGAAGTCTTTGAAGAGGACCGCGATCGCAGCCGGCAAGTCCTTTATGTGATTAACTGAAATCAAAGGGGCAGGACAACAATGTGGCATTGTCAACAAGGCCGGCCATATGTACTTGGTCGGCATGATGCAGCGTATAAGAAGAGCCGGCCGAGATGCCCCCATCTCGGCTTGGCCGCCGTCGGGCTGTGTCCTCATCCTCCCTCGGCCCCCCCCGCCCCTCTGCCCACCATGTGTATATCCAAGACCCAGCACTTCATCTGCCCACGGTGCTCCGAGGTCATGGCTCAGTCCACAGTGGGGCTGCATTGCGCTCCGTACTGGTGCCAGACGGCGCGTGGGAACGGCTCCTACGGAGACTGCCCGACTGGGGTCTTCAGTGTCGCCGGTCTACATCATGTGCGGTGGCGCACGTCGGTCCAATGCTGGTATTGTACTTGGCGCTCCCAGATCCGAGGCAGGGACTTTGACTTTGCCCGCGCAAGCATGACGGTCGCTGGTCCGACCGAGGCCAAGATGCGAGCCGAGATTGGCTCCGAGTACCAGCTCGCGATCGAGGCTGATGAGGAGAGGGAGAGGGAGGGCACAGTGGAAGAGCGGAAGCGGACTGATTATATTGGGACTGCATTTTAGTCAGCCGTTGACTGTGTAGCCCATCCACACCCAGCATGGATTCCATAAGATATGATCTGATCTGCCAAGCCGCATGGGCGGCTATGACACCAACAGTACTCTCGGCCTCCGCCGCGTCCCTTATGATACTCTCTCGTCTTCAACAGACGGCAGGTTTGCATGTTTAGTTTCGATATAATCGCTATAGTACTCCCGCCACGCGTCCGAAGATACTCTCCTCTTGAACCGACTTCAGGTGTGCATGTCGGTATAACCTAGGAAGTATAATGATGCTCCCGGTACCCACCACGTTCCGAATCATCCTCTCTCGTCGTCAGCAGGCTGCTCTGTCTCCGCTTGTCGCGAGCATGCCAGTCCCGGCAGGTCCGCTCGTCGCACCAGTACACATGCTTTCCCTCCTCATAATCTCGAAAGTCAGAGTAGCCTGGGCCCAAGCCGTGCTACCAGTCCCAACCGACGCCATTTGCAGCAAACTTGTCTGAGCGAGAGAGACTCCGGCCGTAAATCTGACCTTCAGACACAGTACCTCGCTAGGGCACCTATCCTCGACGATGTATGTGGCCTTGAGCGTGCGGCCGGTGAGACCCGGGCCGCCAGTCACTTCCTGGTCCGAGGAGCTATTGCGCGGATATGTCGGAGCCGGCATAATACGGAGCTGATAAGGCGAGATATCGAAGTGACCGGGCTATCTCTTCCAAAAAAATAAAAATAAAAACCCCCGTGACGGGCCATGATAATGGCACTAGTGACACTATCCCCACGCTATCCCCACGCTATCCCCTTAGCCAGAGAGGAGCTTTTTTTGAATAAATAAAATATTTCTCCACGCCAGCCGCGATTCCTCTCTTGCCGTCTTCTCGACACACGCGCTTTCATCCCCGCACCTCAACCACTCCCCACATTCTTCACATCATCCAGGTGAGTTTCCCATATTGGCCGCAGCTCCGCTGCAATCATGCTCCAATATTCAATGCTGACTCCCACTCTGCAACTGGTCGACTGATCAACCGCCAAAGTCCGTCAACTCCTTGTGCTGCCGCTTTGCGTACGCTTCCCTGAGTTCTGACGATATACAAAGTCCTCCCACCTTGCGCCCGCGGGCCCTACTGAGAATCCCATGGCCTGCACCGGGTCTTCCTCTGCCGACGGCCGCGACGGCGAGGAGCAGATGCAGCTTCGTGTACGTTTCCTACTATTCCATGTCGCTACTTTGCCTTCTGACCTACTCGCCTCAGAACGCTCTCGCCGGCGCCGGCGATGCTCAGGTCGCCCTTGCCCCGGAAACCCTCCATCTCGCCGTTTCAACGTCTGGCCCCCCCTCCCCTACTGCTCCGTCCGTCTCTCCGTCCGGCTCCATACCCGACTCGATGGCTACTACGCCGAGCGACGCTCCGTCTACTGCCACCGATGACTTCATATCCCCGGCGCGACCCCTCGTGGAAGAGATGGAGCTGTTTCGAGCGGCGTATATTGTCACAGTACGTGGGTGCTCTGCTCCGCTCGCCAGGTCGCAGCTAATATCTTGGCCAGCACGGCCGCGACTTCACGTTTGGTTGCCAGTATGCTCGGACGCCCGGTGCTCCCAATTTCCTGGTCCAAGCTGTGCGCAGGCTCCACCGCCAGGTCGGCCCCAGGCGTACCCTCGCGGAATCCAGGGCCGCGTTCTTGGATGTTTATGAGATTGTAGTACGTGCATTCCGTGTCGCCCGCCAGGTTGCTGCTGCTAATCTATTTCCCAGAACTACTCCAGCATGCTCCTCGGCTACCAGCCGGCTCGGATGCCTGCTGCCCCCGCTGCCATAATTGAGGCCACTCGCTGTCTCGATCGCGAGGCCGAGCGCCTTCGGCTTCAGGAAGACCAATTTGCGCAAGATCAGCTTGCGGCAAACGGGGATGAGGAGCTGGAGAACGAGAATGAGGAGTAACCGGCGAATGGGCACGAGGAGGAATTCGCGACCGAGGATGAGAGCGAATTCCTCGAGCGGGTCATTCGCACTATCTGAGAGGGTTGGATTTCCCTGGCCGGTGTCGCCAGTCAGGGTAGTTGGGTTCTTCTTTTTGAGGCTCGTCGCGCCGCGCGCCCACGTCTCCCGTGTAGTTCGAGGCCGCCGTAGCTCGCGCGGCAGGAACAGGTCCATGCTTCGGCCATTGAAAAACATGACTCTGGCGCGGGGTCTCCAGACATGGCACGTCACACGCGGCAGCCTGGGGGCAACCCCAAGGAAAACCTGACTGACTCGTCGCCGTTGTGATAGGGCCGATGCTGAGGATGACGGCGGAGGCGTCGGTGACTGGAGTGTCGCGGTTCGCAACATGAAAAATGAGATCCTTTCCCATTCCGGATAACCGAGTATATCGCCCCTAGTCTGCAGCCCAGAACGCATGCGCATCGCGGCTGATTTCTGGGGAGCGGGGGAGCGGGGGCGGGGGAACGGAGGGAGCCCGACGGGCTCTACTAGGCTTGAGAGGGAGGTGGCCGAAACCAAGTGCGGGGTTTTGCCTCCATTTTGCCTCACTTGCCACTTTGGAACCAGCCGGTCTCAATTCAATTCCGCCCAGGCACCCGTCAGGGGTCCCGCCAGGGGAACGAGTCGCCATCCGGGGAAGGGGGAAGGGGCGATGGGGCGGGCCGTTGTGTGACGTACGTACCTGACTCGTGACTGGCGTGCCGACGCTCACGACACCCCTCTATTTCAGCTAGCCAGGGCAGCCTCAATCAATCAATCCATCACCTGACCACCTGACCTCATCGTTTCCGCCCGCTCTGCCTCCCTCCTTCCCTCTCTCCCTCAATTCCCTTCCGCCTTTTTCTTTTTCAGTGCTGAGATCGGCTCTCTCCGTCACCCCCCCAACCCCAAACTCAAACTCAATCCCAGGCCGACCACGCCAGAATGTCGACTCCGAGCCCCGTCGCGCTCAGAACCAAAGATGGGGGGGTCACCAAGGCCGTTATCCTGGTAGGTGCTGCTGTCTGGGCCGGCTCCCGCTCCCGCCTAGTTTCCGCTGCGGCCAGGCTGCCGGCCTGAACTGGGTCGAGGCTCAGATCCGCTGCCGCCATCAATCATGTCGTCTCCCACTCCCGCTTGCTGACACGGCGAACGCGCGCGCCCGCGCACCGCCCAAATCATAGGTCGGCGGTCCCTCCCGCGGCACCCGTTTCCGTCCCCTCTCGCTCGACCTGCCCAAGCCGCTCTTCTTCGTCGCCGGCCGCGCCATCATCTCTCACCTGCTGGCCGCCGTGGCCCGGGTCGAGGTCGTCCAGGAGGTGTACATCATCGGCTACTACGACGAGTCCGTATTCCGCGACTTTATCAAGGAGTCGGCCTCGGAGTTCCCCCAGCTGTCGATCCGGTACCTGCGCGAGTACCAGGCCCTCGGCACGGCCGGAGGCCTCTACCACTTCCGTGATGCCATCCTCAAGGGCCGGCCCGACCGGCTCTTCGTCCTCAACGCCGACGTGTGCTGCTCCTACCCGCTCGGCGACATGCTGCGCCTGATGCGCGAGAAGGACGCGGAGGCGGTCATCCTCGGGACCCGGGTCTCGGACGAGGCCGCCACCAACTTTGGCTGCATCGTCAGCGATGCCCACACTCGCCGGGTCCTGCACTACGTCGAGAAGCCCGAGTCGCACATCAGCAACCTGATCAACTGCGGCGTGTACCTGTTCACGACCGAGATCATCTTCCCGTCGATCCGGTCCGCGATTAAGCGTCGCAGTGACCGGCCCACCCGCCTGATCGACAACCTCGACAGCAGCATCGCGCTCGACGACGAGGCCGACTCGATGCCCGAGCTCGTCCGGCTCGAGCAGGACATTTTGGCCGACCTGGCCGACAGCAAGCAGTTCTTCGTCCACGAGACGACCGACTTTTGGCGCCAGATCAAGACGGCCGGGTCCGCCATCCCGGCAAACTCGCTCTACTTGCAGAAGGCGCTCCAGGTCGGCAGCGCCGAGCTGGCCCCGGCCGGGCCGGGAATCATCCCGCCCGTCTTCATCCACCCGACCGCCCGGGTCGACCCGACCGCCAAGCTGGGGCCCAACGTGTCGGTCGGGCCGCGGGTGGTGATCGGCGCCGGGGTCCGGGTCCGCGACTCGATCGTGCTCGAGGACTCGGACATCAAGCACGACGCCTGCGTGCTGTACTCCATCATCGGCTGGGGCAGCCGGGTCGGCGCCTGGGCCCGGGTCGAGGGCACCCCGCTGCCGACCAACAGCCACTCGACCACCATCATCAAGAACGGGGTCAAGGTGCAGGCCGTCACGATCCTGGGAAAGGAGTGCGCGGTCGGCGACGAGGTCAGGGTTCAGAACTGCGTCTGCCTGCCGTACAAGGAGCTGAAGAGGGTGAGCACAAACCCGAGGCCCGGGCCGAGTCCCCCTCAATCCGGGATCGCTCAACATTGCTTGCCCGGTCGATTGCTGACACCAGGTGCGAACGCCGGCAGGATGTTGCGAATGAGGTCATCATGTAATCGTCCTCCTGGGGGGACTGCTTGCGGGGTCTGGGCCTGCCGGGCCTGGCCATGGCGGGGAGGGGCTGGAGGGGCTAGACGGCTGGATCGCGGGTCGGTCGGACAGACAGGCATGGGAACAGCATGGTGGGCTGCGATGCCCCCCTAGGCAAGCAGCTTGGAGCGAGATACAGGCATGGATCGGATTAGGCAGGCGCAAAGAGCATAAATAGACATCCCGCCTCTTCACCCTGTCTTAAGAGTCGACGTGCGCCGACTTCTTAAAGAGTGACGACTCGGTCTGGTGTCTGTTTGCCGGGCCGCCAGCCCGACAGGCAGCTGCCAGTCAGTATCCAGCGAGCCTCCTCCATTCGAAACCTCGAGGTCTGAGTAAAGAACAGAACCCATCTCCGAAACAATGCTCCCCTGGCTGAGGCCGGTTCGGCGCTCTGTCCGTTCGTGGCTCCTACCGGCCCTGGCCTTTTTCGCCCTCGAGCCGTTCTGGCACTATTATCGCTGGTCCGTCCCTCTGCCGCCCCTCGAGCTCGACCCGCCCTTCTACGCCGGATGCCGGGAGCCGGCCGTCACGCAGCCTCGCGAGCGCGCCGCCCTCGTGATGCTGGCGCGGAACGGCGAGCTGGACAAAGCCGCGCACAGCATGGCACTGGTCGAGACCCACTTCAACCGGTGGTTCAGGTACCCAGTCGTCTTCCTCAACGACCAGCCGTGGGATGAGGCTTTCAAGGAGCGCATGATGGGGATCGTCAGCGGAGAGGCCCGGTTCGAGGTGCTGCCCAATGCCACCTGGGGCTTTCCGGCCGGGACCGATATCGAGCGGGCGACGCAGAGCATGAGGGAGCAGGAGAAGGCAGGGATCGGATATGGCGGAGTCGCCAATTACCACCACATGTGTCGCTTCTTTTCCGGGTTTGTCCCTCTTCCGTCTGACGGTCCCCTACTACCTACCTGCCCCATCTGCTATCCAGCTTCCGCGTGTCCCTCGCTTCTGATCATCTCTCCACAGAGACTTCTTCCTCCTCGACGCGCTGCAAGAGTTCAAGTACTACTGGCGCATCGAGCCCAACGTCAACTTCTTCTGCGACCTCACGTACGACCCTTTCGTCGAGATGGCCCGCCACAACAAGGTCTACGGCTGGACCGTCGCCCTGTGGGAGGTGCTTGACACCGTCCCGAGCCTGTTCCGCGTCATGTCGGACTACAAGGAGCAGGAGCGGATCCCGTCGTCGCCGTTCTGGAAGACGATGGTCACCTCCGAGTGGACGCCCTGGCCGTTTCGGCGCGCGCACGCGATGCGCGACGGCAGGGACCGCCACGGTGACAAGTGGAACCGGTGCCACTTTTGGAGCAACTTTGAGATCGCTGACCTCGATTTCTTTCGCGGGGAGAGGTACCAGGCCTTGTATCGGCACCTGCTTGCCACGGGAGGCTTTTACGCCGAGAGGGTCGGTCCGCTCTCTCACTTTCTCTCTACCTCTCTCCTTTTCCTCTCCCTCCTCCCGCCACGCCTCCGAGCTTTCATCATCACAGGCTGACCCGGTTATCAGTGGGGTGACGCACCGGTCCATAGCCTCGCCCTCGCCATGCTTCTGGACCCAGCACAGATGCACTACTTCCAGGACATTGGATATCAACACGACAACCTCTGGGTATGTCCAGCCAACTCTCCCGGCGGACAGCTCCCCGAGTCGACCGCCCTCGGCCGAAACCAGGGGGATGAACCAAGACCAGGCGGAGTCGGGTGTCGATGCACCTGCCCTGGCGGAGCAGACAATCGCCGGAACATGCGGGATTACTGCATTACCAAGATGCATAAGCCGAACACGCGCGTGCGCACCGGCCTATTCGGGACCTGACTGGCTGGTTTTGGAGCTTGCTCGTCGATGTATTGCGCGAGGTTGCCCAGCCGCGTCCCTCGGCTCGCACCCTCGGCATAGACAGCAGTCAGCTAGGCAGTATCCATCTACGCATGATGGGCAAGGAAGGCATGGATATCGGATTCGGTAGCGATATGAGCTATGCGGGGATACCTCTCTCTGATCCCCTGTCCCCTGGGGTCCGAAGATGGGGGGAGCAGAGTTTTCTTGGGACGGATGGAGGGTCTGCAAACGCAGCCCTCCCCCGGCGGCGGCCACGTGGAGGCAGGCCGGCGGGCCGGTCGCGTGACCGGGCCCAGACAGGCTCTGGGCCCCATTGGCCACAGGGGGAAGCCTGGCTGGGAGCCATCCCCCCAGGGGATCTCACAGATTCTTCTTCCGGGTGGTTCAAAGTCGGGCGGTCACCCGACTACAGCCCAGCAGATCAAACCGTCATCCGGCCGACGGTGGCAGAGAAGGTCCAACGTTGCTACCGAGTCAAGGAGAGAGACAGAGAGAGACAGAGAGAGAGAGGGAGGGAGAGACGCTGCGAGCGCCCCGGCGGGGATCCCCGCCCCAGGATTCGAATCGCCAGCACACCCGGCTTTATTTCCCCGAGAGGGGCTGACAAGTGCTGGCAGTGTGATTCCGAGTCAATCGACGGGGACCGCGATAAGAAATCTCGCTATTCGACAGTCTCGCACTCCGCACTGTGACCAACATGGGGGAGCGGAGGCCAGTGGTCCGTCCAGAAACATCTCGACCCACCCACCGGAGGAGGGGGCCCGGGAGAGGGGCGGATCTTAGAAACAATGCGGGTCATATCAGAGCCAGATTTGGTGGTCTCAGTGCTCGTAGCAGAAAGCGATGCAGCAGTGCGCTGGACCAGTAGAGAGTGACAGGGTCCATCTGAAACAGAGATGCGGTTCGCGCGCGTGGCGGCCCGTAACGCGCGTGGTGTTAGTGGCCCGCGTTGCCGTGACGACCGATCGATGAAATACCGTACAAGTCTCCCCCTTTCCACACTTCGCAGCACTCCTTGTGCGCATTAAGCCAAAACGCCCCCAGCAGCATTCCACGGAAACTACAGCATACAGGCCTTCGCACCCCGATCCAGTTCTGCCATCACGAGCCAGCCGCCCGTTCCCGTATTGTAAGCGACCCCTCCGAGCCGAGCGGCGCCCGCTCGGCGCAGCGGACTGATTCAACGGCGCGACTCAGACGCGTCTAACAGACGGCGGCGCAACCACACAATGGCCTCCGCTGCCGCCCCCGCGACCACGTCCACGCCATGCAGCGCCAGCGCGTTCGACATCCCCGTCAGCGACGTGGCCTGCGCGCTCGCAAATCTCCTGGCTGCCCCAAACAACTATACCGACATTCTGAATAAGTGCTGCGGCGACGCCCCCGTCACGACCTATGATGGCGGATGTGCCCAGTACTGCCGTACGTCTGCTCCCTTTCTCCCACCCCCTTTCTCTCTTTCTCTCATCCCCCTCTCCGTCTCGCACTCCCCGTCCGGTCCCACGACAGACCGAATAGCTAACGACGAGATTGGAATATGCGCGCTGCAGTCTTGGTTGGCCAGTCGACCAGCCACCTGACTGCCTGCCTGCAGTCGCAGGGCGCAAATCCGGCTGACATCTTCTGCAACAACGCGATCTTCAACCAGACCACCACCGCCGTCCTCTCTCCCTCGAGTACGGGAGGCCCAGACTCGGGCAAGACCGGTGGTGGCGACGGTAGCAGCGATACCGACAGCTCGGGCAAGGCCGGTGGCCGCGATAGCGACCGCTCGGGCGGCGCCGCCACAGGCTCCTTCGCGACCCCGCCAGTTGCCATTTCCAAGACGGCGGTGGGGCTCGCCACTCTGGTGTTCTTCTCCATGGCCGCGGGCGCCGTGGGCGCACTAATTTGATCAAGGATAGGAGAGAGGTGGGAGATAATCGGTTGATGGATAGCCTGGACAGGATTGGGTAATTACTACTGGCCGTAATATATAAGACGTCTGAATGACAACCATTATGACAAGCGATCGCAGAATCACACACTCCCGTATGCGCCCCTGCCGGCTCTGGGTCGGCGAGCCGGTCGCAGGTTCTCTGATGACTTGAAGCGGGAGAGGAATGACCATCTCCTTGGCGCTCGCTCGGCTTCGGGGTCGACCTCGGGAATGGGCCCCACTCCCGGGGATCCATCCGGAGTTTCCGCAGGAGCGGCTGCCGCCGAGTGCGCCAGGGAGACGATTGGAGACAGCGAGATCGTCCGAGACATGGGCGGAGACATGGTCCGAGAGCCAGAACCCATCGTGCGGAGCCTCAGGCTCCCTGACGACCGGAATCTTCCCATAAGCCGTCCTCTATGCCTTGTGCTATCCAACCCCGCTGCCAGATCTTCTTGCATCGCCGAGCCCTGCTGCACAGTCTCGGGTAATTCCAAGATGGAAACCGGCGACCCCGGTCGGCTCTCGATCCTGCTGTCGATGCTATCAGGCGATAGCGACAGAAAGCCAGGATCAGACAGTATGCTTGCGGACGATCGGAATCTTGCAAGTCGCCACCGACTGGCTGGTCTTTCTCCCGACATTGATGCGGCGCCAAGATCCTCGGCAGATTGAAATCTCTGCAGCATCGGCCCGTCTTGTGCACTGGTTCCTGCCCCAGAGACGGCTGTTCCAGACGTGGCACCCTTGGCGGACCTGATTCTTGACAAGAACGGCATTTTGCCGGCCGGGCTCGGCGGGGCCGATGTTACCGCTGACTGAGGGACGGCCTCATGCGATCTGAACCTCGCAAGTAGCGGCCTTCTCTCCGACCGATCTGCTCTGTCCGACTGGTCTATACTCGCAGCTGCCGACTTTGCTCGTCCAGCCTCTGGCCCGAATCGAGTGGTGAAGCTCGAGAACAGGAGCCGTCGCTCGGGTGATGTTGCCCCAGTGCCAGCAGGGGGCTTGGAGCTGCTCGCGGATCCTCGCCCTCTCGAGATCGACCTGATTGAAAAGACGGGGCTGCCGGGGCTGCCGGGTGATCCTGTCGGGCTTCGGGCGCTTCTGGACCCGAGGCTGCGGGGGCTCGGCGAGGTCAACCTACTTAACAGGGATCTCTTCTCTGGAGTCTTGGGCCGTGCCAGGAGCCCAAACGAGACCCTGTGGACGAACCGCCGCCGGCTCGACTGGATGCCGGCTGTCCTGGCCGTTGGCTTCTTATTTTTCTTCTTCTGCTTCCGTTTCCGGCCTGCTCTAGCTCTGGTCTTGCCCCTCCGCCTTGCGCCGGGCAACAGGGTTCCAGCCGCGACAAGGAGGATTATCGACTGGGTCGCTGCCGTCAAGAAGGCGTTCACACTCGCCCAGCCGCCTCCCCTGTACCACGTCCACACCCTGCCACCGTGCCCACCCGGCTCAGACGCGGCGGCCTGGCCCAGCCTGTCGACCCACGAGGCGGCCAGCAATCCAAACACGACGGTCTGGATCGCCAGCCCCCCTAGGCTGAGTCGGCCGGGGCTCCCGTACGCAAGGGTGGCACTGGTCTGGGCCAGCATTGCGGGAATGAGCGAGATAGTGGCCAATGGATTGATCACATCGAGATGTAGGGTCAGAAGCGATGGCGCGAATGGCGGCCTATGAGGGGGGTCGTGCGAGTGGATGGCGGGGACGAGGTTGTACACGATCGGCAGCAGGGCCAGGCAGGCGCGGAGAGAAAAGGTGACGAGAGTCAATAGCTTGATGATTGGAGTGCGAGGCCTCGAGCGAACGGCGAGGAAATATCTGGCAGGCCAAGTCAGATATCCCCCCTCTCGTCCCCAGGATAGGAGTGTTGGGGTAAGATAGGCAGGGTAGAGGGTATGGCAGGGGGGGTGGGGGGCACCTACAGTCTCGTCCAGCAGAAGCAGACAACCCCGAGCTGTCCCAGATTGAACCAGTCCATAGCGGACGGCGGATTCCTGACTAGTCGGCCGCCATCGTCGGCCGGGTCGTCCCCGGGCACCGATAGCATGAAGTAGCCGAGCAGGACTGAGAACTGTTCAGTCGCCGAGGTGGCGCTGAGGACCAAGTACCATAGCGACAGTCCGGACGCATCGCGGCCTGATCGGAGTGTGTGGGTCTGGGGATAGAATGATGCGATGGTGGCGACGAGGAGAATGCTGTCGGAGGGGGGCGCGGTTAGTTCACACCGGCTGATGGGATGGGGGCGGTGTGTGGAGGGGCGCGGAGAACGGACGCGCTCTGGGACTCCATGCTGGGGATGTCTGCACGGGCTTGACTGCGGCTCTCCATGACTTGGCGCCCTCCTGGTCGGGTTGGGGCCTCCCCTCACAGCTCCTCATGGTGGGTATCCTTATATATTTGTCTATCCTCTTATGCCTTTGTCGCCCTGCTGAGCACTGTAATCGCGTGTCTTGTCGTCGTTGCTGCTGCCACCATCACGTGCCACATTCTGGTCTACTGATCGCGCCCACCTGACCAGAACAGAACCCCGCGATCTCAGGCCTACCAGAGCAGTTTCGACAAGCTGCTCAGAAGCAGGCCAGGAATCTCTAGTGCTGGGAGTGAGTGGGGACCACAGGGGTCGTCAATCCACGCTGCTATCTCCAGCCGACAGGCGACATCCAGATGACAACATGATGGCGGTACAGAGACGATGGGGCTGCATGTACTTCATGCTGCCCGACGGGCGGGAGGGGCATCAGCCCTACAAGCCAGGCGATCAGCCCGTCAGAAGCGTGCCACTGGCTTACTGGGGGATCGGCGGTTTTCCCAGACCCAGACCCCGACTCCGCTCTTTCTGGGGGCGACTACCCCTCTCTCCGCAAATCGGAAGCTCCCCACGGCTGCGGCTTGCCCATCCGGCTGCGGTTCGGCCTCAATAGGTGATGAAATGAGATGGGACTAGGCTGACCTCGGCCGGATGAGTAGACCATGTCGCCGTCTGTCGGCCAGCCCCCGCATCTGAACGACTGCGCCCTGCCCATCGCCACCCCCATCGTGGTCGGCGCCAACATGGCCCTTTATGCGCTCCCTTTACTTATCTACTCCTGTTTCTCCTCCTCCGCAAAGTTGGCGAGGCCGGGGTTACCCAGTGTTCCCTTCGAGACTGCTACTCCTTTGTGTAGGCTAGTCTGATACCCAACTCTTCCTTGGGACGTTGGCGGAACGGCCGACGCCACTCACTGCCAGCTATGAGCAGCCTCCCGAGACCGGCCTCCCTCCCCTCCCCCTCCCCCTCCCCCTTCTCGTCCTCGCGCCCTCCGACGGCGCCAGCCGAGTTTGGCGACCCTGTGTCGATTGTCGTGCCGGTCATGGCCGATTGCGAGGCGCCTCTCGCCCCCCCCGCTCCCACAATCGATCCCGAAATCGCAACCCATGATGGCTGCCTCCTCCGCGATACCCCATCCGAATCCACTCCTCTCCTGCCCGGCTCCACCGCGGCCGAGCCGGGTACGGGTGGCATGAGTCCGGCTCGGGTTTACATTGCCCTGTGTGTGGCAAGCTTCGTGTCTTTCATCGCCGCCGTCGACGGGACCATCATGTCCAGCTCACACCCGGTCATAACCTCGTATTTCAACGCCTCCCACCTCGCTCCTTGGGTCTCGACCTCGTTCCTGCTTGCCAGCATAGCCGCCACTCCGCCCATTTCGGCCCTGGTGAATCCCCTGGGCCGCAGGACCATGATGCTCGCCAGCGGAATCATATTTACCATGGCCACCTGCCTGTGCGCGCTGGCGCCGACCATGATGCTCTTCATCGCCGCGAGGGCCCTCTGCGGGGCTGCGGTCGCCGGGCTGATCATCACCGAAGGCGTGATTATCAGCGACCTGGTCCCGATCGAGTGGGTTCTCACCCGGCTGGCTGAGTTTCCAGCCGGCCGCTGCCCGTCGGATTCTCTCACGCCCCAATCGCGCGACGCCTCTTTCTGACGAGTTCGCTCTTTAGGCGGCGGGGTACTTGGCAGGCCATCCTGAACCTTGGATTCGGCAGCGGCTCCGCCCTTGGCGCCGCGTCGGGCGGCGTCATGGCCGACTCGCTCGGGTGGCGATGGCTGTTTGGGATCCAGGTTCCCTTGCTGGCCCTGCTCACTCTGTCGTTCTGCGTCATTCCGGCCGGCCTGGGTCGGCACGATGACGATGACGAGGCCAAGCAGACGGTCGGAGATGCCCTGAGGCTGTTTGATTACCGCGGCTGTCTGATGGCCGCAGTGACGGCGACCTCGTTAGTGTTTCTGCTGGTGCGTATCAGCCATCTCCATACTGGCTGCCCAACCCCCGCTTGTCGATGATTGTGTCGGCCATTGACTGACTGGCTCCTATTCGGCGTGAATAGAGTGTGGGCGGAAACGTGTTTCCATGCAAGTCATATTGGCGCCCGCCCCCCACGCCACGACCATAACCATGGTCGGCCGCTGACCGTCAACAATGTAGGGTCGCATCCTATCATCATTGTCGCCGCCATCGTCACTGTCGCGGCCGGATATCTGTTCCTTCGAGCCGAGAGCACGGCGGCCAACCCGGTCTATCCTCTGAAGCTCGTGACCGCAGCCCCGTTCCGCAGCCTCTACGCCTGTTACCTCCTCATCGGCGGAGCGGTCGTTGGTCTATATTTCAACATGTTTGTCTCATTTATATCGTGTTTACGATCATCCCTCGCCTCGTGTCCGTACCGCTGGCCGTATATCGATGTTCTGACGTCCGGCTGCCCAGACCGATTTACTTCCAGGCTGTGCTCCTCGACAGCCCCACCGCGTCGGGCCTGCGCCTCCTGGTGCCGACGCTGTCGACTATGATGGCCGGGATCGGATGCTCGCTAGGTGTGCGCTACACCGGACGGACAGGCCCGTTCCTCAAGATGTGCCCGCTCGTTCTCGGCACCGCGGCCGCGGCCGCGTGCTTCTACTCGCCCCGCTGGACCGAGTGGGCGTACCTCTGCTCGATGGCGCCGATCGGCATTGGATCCGGGCTGTACTTCCCGGCCGCAGCCATCACATGCATTGCCCATACAGACAAACAGCGCCAACCTGCCATAGCAGGCCTGATGCAGCTGGGACGCAACTTCGGGGCTGTGTTTGGGGTGTCCGTGTTCGGGGTGGTGCTGCAGAACGCGCTGCGCAGCGCTCTGGAGGCCACGGTCGACGGGCCGGACAAGAGGGACATGATCGAGAGGGCGCGCCGGTCGGTCGAGGGAATCAAGCATCTGCCGCAGCCGTATCTGGACCAGGTGGTGGCCGCGTACGGGATCGCGGTGCACGTCACGTTTGTCAGCATCCTGGTGGCGGTGCTCTGTGCGGCGCCAATTCTCTGGTCGCTGAAGTTGAAGAGGATCGGGGCGGCGGCGGCGGCGGCGAAGTGAGCGAGATAGAATGATGGCTAGACTGGTTGGCTTGGGCTGCTGGAGTGTGATGCGCCACCAAGAGTGGGCAGTCCCGCGGCCCGCGGGCGCCCCCCCCTCCCCCGCTTCGCACTGCTCCGGAGTGCTCGAGTTGTATGGAATGAGTTTAGGGGAGATTAAGACGATAGAGAGATCTTGACGTCACCACGGATCATGAGGTGGTCAAGCACTCCTCCTCCCCTTCACCTGCGGGCCTGTTGCGGAGGCTCCCTGAGCATGGGCTGTCCGTAATGACCCCGGCCCGCAATGTGCAGGTGGCACGAGGCTGGCTGACAGCCAATCAGAGATTATGAGCCCGGCTGGCCTGCTCCCGACTGTGCTTGATCTTGCTTGGAAGACCGAGTTGCTCGCAGACCGAATGAATGCCGGATTGGACTAAATGACGTTCGCTCCGATATTGAAAACATCAAGGCATGCCTCGAGTGGTTCTGGCCCGGCCGCACCGGGTGGAGACGCTCGCCGGCTTGCTCGACCGAGCGGGGATCGGGACCACATTTGACCGTTTGACAGCCGGCCCGCGGGTGTGACCGGAATGCGACATGTCGGGTTTGTAATCGCTTCTCTGAATGCCAGATCGGTCTCTCTGCGCAGCTAAGCAAGCCCCCTCTCCACCCATTGCAGATCCTGGTTGACTGGCCACGCGATCCCCCGCTGATCCCGCGCTCCCTCTGATCACGCACACTCTCGGCAGCAGTCAGCTATCCAGATCATTACTCCTCTCACAGTCGGGAGGGCCTCCCATCAGTTCTTGACTCTTATAGACCTCCC
Source organism: Bertia moriformis (assembly GCA_025802115.2). Lineage (NCBI taxonomy): Eukaryota > Fungi > Ascomycota > Sordariomycetes > Coronophorales > Bertiaceae > Bertia > Bertia moriformis. The sequence goes on from JAOYNC020118045.1 coordinate 18,447, forward strand.
CAGTCGCTCCTTACATAATGTTTTCTCTCCTCTACCAGGCATGGGAAAGAAATAGCACCGCCCATCGCGTCAGCTATAATGCGCCGCAGATCGTTGCCCCTGCGACCGATCCGGGATCGGCCGGCGTGATCACTGATAAGGGCGAAAGCAAACGCCAACTGTTCCCCTCTTCGATTCTTGGAACCCAGCCACGTTCCAATGCGGAAAAGGCAGTTGGGTGAGCCACAAGAGAAGACCAATTCGGTCTCGGCAGGCGACCATCATGACGGCGGTGGGGCGCGGGGGGGAGGCATGGGCAGTCTTGTTCGACGCGGTCGTGTTATGTTGTTAGACAGCGAAGAAATGATTCAGCTCGGACTTGCTCCGGCATCCTTAAACTGTGACTGATAAACCACAACGGGCCAGGCGCCTCCGAATCGGCATAGTCCTTTTGGAGGAGCGCTTCTGCTGCTGCTGCCCGCCCCCCGCGGACTCGGCTTGTCCAGACCCACCACTGACCCACGCCACTAGAACGGCCTGGACCCTGCCTGCCATGAGCGTATGGACCCGCCATGGCCCTTTTTCGGCATGGCCACGCCACTCCGCATCTGCGCCGAGCAATGGGCTTTCGGACAGCGGGGTGCCTGCCAGTTCGACAGGGGCCACCCCAAACCGCTCGGGCGCATTGTCTTTTTATGGAAAGGCCCTGTCTTCGGCCGGGTTGGTGACGGCCGGTCGAGGGCAGATGGTCTCGTCGACAAGGGCCTCGTCGTAAAAAGAACGAGTCCAGCTTGCGGCATTGGAGAGCATCTGCTGGCGAATCAAGTCCACATCTCGGAGCGGTGCGCCATCGGACGGCGAAATGGTACTGCCGAGGGACCTGCCGCGGGGTTTCGCTTGCTGTGAGAAGGATTGCGGAGCATGGGCCGACTTTTGCATCGCCAGGCGCGCCCCCCTTCCCCCCTCGGCGGTGAAGCTGCATGAGGAGGATCGGGAAGGCTGTGCCAGAGAGAAGCGTGGCCGAGATACCGGCCGACCGATGGATCATGACTGCATGGTGCGCAAGGCCCGGTCGGGGGTGGGGCCCGCCGGCTGAAATCCTACCTGGTTCGCGGATTCATATCACGTCAGCGCCTTTGAAGCAGGCACTTTTGTAAGCCACGTGGGTAGACTCCCCTGCATATGGTTTTTTTGATACGACTGCCCAAGCCCGTTTTTGGCGGCCGGTGAGAATCTTGTGGAGCACGCGGTGGGTGTTTCGCCCCCTATCAGTCTGGGCTCAGGGGAGGGGGGCCACTCAGCCGAGTGGCAGAGACGGGCAACGCTGACAACAAATCATGGTTTCTCCCCTCCCAGTGGAGTAGGGATCGGAATGTCTCTTGATGTCAATGACCGCCCACGAGGTCACCCACTTTGTCGCAACAGTTGTGTTAGCGCGCGGGGACTGGCAAGACCTGAGAAAATGAAGGATATCCGCATCTCAGGCATCGAATTCCGCCCTCGTCAACATCCGCGTCTATCTTGTTGGGCACGCAATCTATCTATCAACCATCTGTACATCATCTATCAGGAGCACGCTGATCCGACCCTCTGCGACATGGCAATAACAATCACGCCCTGGTAGGCAGCTTCACCGTCTCCCCGTCGGCCTTGTCGGCAGCAGCCGGCTCGGCCGCTTTCTTTTCGGCCGCTATCTTCTCGGCGGCCACCTCCTCGCCCACCTGCTGCGCGGTCACCCTTGCCCCCTTTAGCGCGGTGCTCGCCAGCGTGGCCAGATTCCACAGGTCCCAGCAGACGGCAATACCGGCGAAGCCCTGCTTGATCAGGGGCCCGATGTGGGTCGGGTCCATGGCAGCACTATGTTGTGCGACCGACGATCAGTGATCGACTCGTCAGGAGTAGACAGAGTTGGGCCAGCCACTTACCCGAACAGCGGAACCTTGTGTTTCTTGCCCATCGCCTCCATCTTGGCCATGGCCGCCAAGAGCTGCGGCGGCATCGGCTGGCCGAGCCGGAACTTGAGCCCGGCGTCGAGGCAGAAATCAACCGGTCCCAGCATCAGACCGCCGACGTGGGCCGAGGACGCGATCTCCTCCAGGTTCTCGACGCCCTTGACGGTCTCGATTTGAGGAATGACGATGATGTGCTGGTTGCCCGTCTGGATGTTGAACGGGTCGTCTTCGTACAGAGACGCATCCGAGACGCCGGGCGTGGACGTCCACGGGCAGAACGAGCGCTTGCCGATGGGAGCTGGATCGGAGAGGGACACGTCCGCGTCAGCCAGGCGTGGCACGGGACTGAGGCGGCAGCTTCACTCACGATAGTACATCAACTTGACGAACTCGTCAATGTCCTCGACGGACTCGGCGTGCGGGATGACGATGGCGGACACGCCCGCGTCAAGGGCCGCCACCAGGAGGGTAGGGTCATGCCTGGGAACCCTGACAATCACTAGGGAGCGGCCCTCGGAGTGGTGCTGAGCAGCATGGATGGCGCTGGGGCCGAGCAGTCGGCGTCAGCACCCCGGTCGTTCTGCCGAGCGGCGGGAACAGCAACAGCAGCACATACTTGTAGAGGTCGAGCCGACCCCAGGCGCCGTGCTCGGCATCGATCCAGATGAAGTCGGGATTCGCGGATGCGAGGATCTTGGTGACGAATACGCTGGGGATTCCGTGGGCGGCGCCGAACAGCGTCTTGCTGGGGTCGGCGGCTGCCTGCCGGAAGGCCTCGGCGGCGTTGCCAGGATAGGTCAGGAGGGCGGCGCGATGCTCAGCCCGGGCATGCAGCGTGGGCTGCTCGAGATAGGACTTGTTGTTGGCCATGGCGAGGCGACTGAATGTAAGCGGCCGCGGTGGTGGTGGTGGGGGCTGGTCTTGCCGGTGCTGATAAGTGGGGTTGGGACTGGTGGTCTTTTTGTCTGGTGGCGATATGATGGCTTCAGAAGGAGGAGTGCGGGTACAGGCAGGAAACCAGTCACAGGAAAGATGTAGGGAGCAGGTAGGAAGGAAGCAGGTCAAAAGTGGGTGTGGATATGTGGGAAAAGTCGACTCCTTATACCAGTCGCCTTCTGCGGATTTATTTCTTACCGCCGCTTATCAGGGTCCGCTCCGCTTCCTTCAGATCCGCCGCAGCGTGGCGGGGCGGATATTATTAATGGCAGTTGGCAGCCAGCTAGTCCCCTGTTCAGGGATCTTCCCAGTCGGCCGTGCCACCACCCCTGCCTGCTGTTGCGGACTTTGAAATTTGGGTGTGATCGCGAGGTATACAGACAGAACCAGTGTAGGATATCATCACTCGAGGCACAAGAGAGGAGCAGCACGATTGGATCAGCCAGGGCGAAGATTAGGTCATCAGAATCAGCATCGCGAGCAATCAGACCGATTGAATCAGTCGAGGCGAAGATTGGGTGATCAAAACCAGCATGGCGAATACTCATCAAAATCAGTTTCCCGTGCCATCCCGCCTACAAAGTCGCGGTGCAGAGTTTGCGCATGGCTACGGCAGCGGTACCGTGCTGTGCTGGGCCGGGCGTCTGCCCCCAGTAGCGTCCGATCAAGGGCCCCACGGCCCATCCCGAGAGGGCGGGGATAAGTTGCCGGACTTGCCCGACGGGGCTTGATCAGATCCTGCCGCAGCTGACTCGGGGTCAGCTTAATTCCGGTCCCGTCGCGCCTTTTGCCGGTGCGACGGGGGACTTACTAATGAGCAGATCCGCTGCCGGATTCCGGTTCCATGGCCGGGAAAAGAAAAGCCGCAGTTTCAGCTGCTTCTGTGGGTTTCCGCACATGGACGCTGTGCAGAAAGAAGGATGGGTCAACCAGGGATCTCGCTGGCGCGGCCCTGGTATTTTGATGCCGTCCCGCAGCGGTCAGATGCGCGGCTCCGGCCGCTGCTGCCAGGAGGGGACGCGGGGCAGGGGGGCAAATGTGCAATAAGGGAAGTGTGGGATTAATGTGGGTGGAGCCGCCGCAATAAACTGGCAGAGAATGGAAAAAAAATCGGCATGAAATGACAAGTTGTTGGAGCTTATGCAAGGCATAAACACACTATGGATTTGGCCAGTTGACCTTGGTTCGCCAGGCCGACACCGAGCCATACGTACAATAGCGAGCAGCATCATCAACAGCACGAGCCTTTTGGAAAGACGGCTACATACATGATCATGCCAGCTGGACGAGTGCCGAGCGGGAGGGAGAAGAGCCATGCCGATTTAGGGGTCTGGCGGCCAGGCCGATCAAGACAAGGGCCCGAGAGGAGTATATTGCTAAGTTATGAGCAAGCCTTGACTATTCGCTATCCGTGTTGCCGCGTTGTAGAACACTTGTCCTAATGATGGGAGGAGGTGGAAAGGTTCGGCACGAGCGGGAAATTCTTCGGTTCGAGCTTCCGTAAGGGTGAAGCGGGGCTCGTCCCCTTGGGCCACAGCCAGACAGCCAGCCAGCCACTCGGACGGCGGGCGTGGGGGCCGCGAATAGAATACGAATTCGTCAGATATGAACTGATCGTCGTGTCTCGCAGCGCCTCGCGTCGGTAGTACTCGTAGTCAATTTCCAGCGAGCAACCGCAGGAATCTTTCCACCCCCACACTGTCGCGAGGTAGGTGTGGAGCACAGCGGCCTCGAGTGCGCGGCAGGTGGTCAGGCTGTTTCCCGTGAGTGCCCGGAGCCGAGCCCGGACGAGAGGGCTGACCACGACGTCGAGCCGGACGAGCGGCGCGCGGAGGAGGATAGGGGTCCCGCAGTTCAAGAACTCCTCCCAGTCTTGAGGGGGCATGTCGTGCGCCTCGATAGACAGGTTCTTCAGGCTCGGCAGCCGGTCCAGGTGGTCCCAGATCTTACGGTCGGAGTAGGATCTTGCCGAGACATCTTCGCTGACGAGCGACGTGCCCATGCGCTCGCCTGCCCTTGTCAAGAAAGTATTGTATTCGGGTAGTCCGATCGTATAAACGGACGCCATGAAGCGGCTGAACGCGGCATCGGTGACCATATCCTCGTCGGACCAATCTTCACTGGGTATGCCTTCAGAGCCTTCGGATCTATCGTAATCGCTGAAGTCGTAGTAGGTGATCACTGGAATGCTCGCATTATGGCCTGGCTCGACGGTGGGTCCGTGAACTGGTTCATGGCTGGCAACATAGTCGGACCAGATGTCATCGATCCCTGCTTCGCCGTTCCAATCTTGGGCGGGGCCTTCCTCTTCGTCGTCGGCCGCCGGTTGGGCGGGGCCTCCCTCTTCGTCGTCGGCCGCCGGTTGGGCGGGGCCTGCCTCTTCGTCGTCGGTCGCCAGTTGGGCGGAGCCTCCTTCTTCGTCGTCGGCCGCCGGTTGGGCGGGACCTCCCTCTTCGTCGTCGGCCGCCGGCTGGCCTGGGCCTCCCTCTTCGCCGTCGGCCGCCGGTTGGGCGGGGCCTCCCTCTTCGCTGTCGGCCGCCGGCTGGCTTGGGCCTCCCTCTTCGCCGTGGTCTGCCTCTGTGCCGATGCCCCATTCTGTGGCCTGGTCCCATACTCGGCCGCTGCCCCATACTTGGCCGTGGCCTCCCTCTTCGTCGTCACTCCATACTTGGCCGTGGCCTGCCTCAAAGCTCATGCCCCATTCTGAGAGGTTGTCGAATAATCCGTGGCTGGGGCCTGGATCTGGGCCGAAGATCAAATCTGTGCCGTGGCCCCATCCTTGGCCGTGGCCCCCCTCTTCGTCGTCGGGGCTCTCCTCGTCGTCGGAGCTCTCCTCGTCGTCGCCCCCCTCTTCGTCTTCGGGGTTCTCCTCATCGTCGCCCCCCTCCTCGTCGTGGCCCCCCACTTCGTCGTCGGTGCTCTCCTCATCGTCGAGCCCCTCATCGTCGAGCCCCTCATCGTCGAGCCCCTCATCGTCGAGCCCCTGATCGTCGAGCCCCTGATCGTCGAGCCCCTGATCGTCGAGCCCCTGATCGTCGAGCCCCTCATCGGCATCGCCCCACGGTTGGTTGCCACCCCACGCATCCTCCTCTTCTTCGCTGTCATCCGGCTGCTCAAGCTGGATGCCGGCCCACTCGATTGTCTCGACTTTGGTTTTTGCCCGCCTCCGGTCGGGAGGGCGCTGAAACCCCTGCACATAGGCGCACACCCTCGAGATCGAATGGATATCGGCAGGAGTGAACACGCGGGCGGAGTGCATCCGATAGGTGAGCAGGGACGGGGCGGGCGCGAGGCAGAAGGTGTTTTCGCCGTACAGGACCTGGCGCGCCTCGTTGTTGATCTGGCGGCAGGTCCGCAGGATGGCGACGGGAATGACCAAGTCCTTCCAGGCGAAATCGACGGTGGGGATCCACACTGCGGTGTCCGGCATGATGGCGCCAATGGAGGAAATGTCATCTCGGATTAGCAGAAGCTCGTAGACCTTGAGCCGGATCTCAGGAGGCAGGTCGAGGAAGCCGGGACCGGGCCTTTTGCCTGTTCCGGTCGTCGTCTGCCGGCCGCGTGCAAGGGGTGCGGCCATTGCGGGCGGCTGGATATGATGGGAAATGGTGGCTGAGATATCAGAGGGGTGGGTGGATTATTGGGCTGGTGGGGGAATATCAAGGTAGAGAGAGGTGGAGGGGTTGAATTGGCTAGCAATGTGGGTGGGGATGGTGGTGGCGGCGGAGTTGGTGGTGGTGGTGTTTGTCACTGAGGTCAGGTGACCCGCCTCCCACGGGGGAGCCCACACTGCCGATCCGAGCTCAGAAACTGAGGGCATGACCCCGATCCGCCTCCTCCTCTTTACTCTCCTCTCCCTCCCCGTTTTTCTTCTTCCTCTTCTTCTTCCTTCTCCCCAGCGGCATCCCAACTCGTCCCTGGCCTGGTCCCTCACCAACGCTTTACTCATACCTGACATACCTGGCCATCTCCAGGCTCACGTGAAATCCCGTTATGGTGTGTGTGTATTTATTGCCGGTTTATTCCAGAATCTGGATATCGGCCGGTCCGGAGAGATCTATCTACGATGCATAGACCAAACTGGTCAAAAATAGCTGCTCGTCGCAACGGGGGGTCCACATTATATGCGTGTGGGTGTGTTGTCAGCAGTTAGCGGATGGCCGAGCGCCGGCAGCAGTCAAGCAGGCTGGTCCAGCCAAGGGCAAGAGTAAATAGACTTTGCCAAGTCTTTATTCATTATATCCGAACCAAGCCACGGCCCGCGTCCTCGATCGAGACCGCAACCTCAAACACTACGAGGAGAGAAAGATCGCACCCATCAACCACAACGGCATCCCCCACTGATCTTCACGCCGCCCCAGCCCCGTGCCCGCCACCGCCCCCGCCGCGGCTGTGCATCTCCATCGCGACGTAGCTCATCACTCCCGTCCCGCCGTACCGGCTCTTCTCCCGGAGGTCGCGGCCCCAGAAGAAGATCACAAACGGAAACGGCACGAAGGCGACGGCGATGAGGCCCCAGATCCCAAACAGCCACTGGCTGGGTATGTTCAGCACCGCGATCGGGACGTACATCATGAACCAGCCGGCCGAGAAGACCCGGGTGCAGGCCACCGTGGTCAGGCCCGACAGGGTGGCCTGGGGAGGGTACGCGTCGAACAGGTAGCTGATGAACCCGATCAGGGTGAGCGCGCTCCCGCACACGTACACGCCCACCCCGGCGAGGGGGGTCTGGGCCGGGAACGACGCGCCCGCCGCCGTGGTCCAGCCGATCCAGAAGAGGGCACCAGCCATGAGGATGGCCCCCAGCATGGCGGGCGCCATCCGGAACTCGATATTGTCCATGTTGCGCCGCTTCCGGGCGCGCCGGGCGAGCGCCTGGTCCATCCCGAACGCGATCACGCCGGCCAGGAGGGCGCCGCCGAAGGCGGTGAAAAAGGCGAGCCCGATGGCGCGGGGGCCCAGGCCCGCGCCCGACAGCACGGCCGGGACCGAGACGAACGCCTGGAAGAGAACGCCAAAGTTGAGCGACATGAGGAGCGACATCATGATGATCAGAGGCTCGCTCAGCAGCATCACCAGCGGCTCCACCACCGTCAGCCGGACCATGGTGTTCAGGTCGGTCCCGGTCGGGGCCGGCGGGAGGTTGTGGCCGCGGTTGTTCCTGATCGCCTGGCGCCGGATCAGCGACCGGGTGAAGGTCTCGGGGAAGCCGACGGCGTACGCGAGCGCGCCGGCCTGCAGGATCAGGTGCATGTACGCGGGCCAGCGCCAGTTACCGGTCGCCGCGATCAGGGCGCCGCCGGCGATCGCGCCTGAGGCGGCGCCCAGGTACTGCGACAGCATGATGAAGACGTAGTACGAGCCCGTGAAGGCGGCCGGCCACAGATCCGCAAACGTGCCCTCGACGAGCACGGCGACGGGCCCGCCGAAGAAGCCGGCGAAGAACCGGGTCACCGCCAGGGTGCCGAAGCTGTGGCTCTTGACCGTCCCGACCACGAACAGGGCCGAGATGAAGGTGGACAGGACGTAGATCGGGCGGCGACCGAACCGCTCCGTCAGGTGCGGAGTCACCACGGGGGCGAACACGATGCCGAAGATGTACAGGTTGAAGGCGACGACGGCCTGGATCGGGTTCATGCTCAGGCGCGGGTCGTGGCTGTGGACCCGGGACGGGAAGAACTCGGCCTCGATCAGGGGGATCCCCTGCGAGAAGGACGAGGCGCCGAACAGGAACACAAAGGTGAAGAGGAAGGACACCGAGGAGGTGTACAGCTTCTTGGGCAGGGACCACAACTGCGGGTTGGTGGTCGGGTCCGAGGTGATGGGCGCGTGCGACGAAGCCATCACGGCCGTGTCCGAGGAGGGGAGGGGCATCATGGTCGAGGTGTCATAGTCGGTCTTGGCCTGCTGCATGTCCATTGCGCTGTGGCTGGGGCTGATGGAAGCCATAGTGATGGGCCCGTATGGGGAGAGGGTATGGGGGAGGCAAGGAAATCGTTCTTTTATTTGCCGGATCTCGGAGAGCCGGAGGAGGAGGAGGATTCTTTTATCTGCCGGATCTCAGAGATGAGGAAGAGTAGGAGGAGGAGGAGAAGACGGTGCTGCCGGTGTTGCCGGTGTTGCAGTTCTAGACAATGACCATCCGACAGGGACTCTTATATACACATCTCGGAGCCTGTCGCCGTCCCCTTCATGGCGCGGCCGACTGCCCCCCTCCTACTAACCTCCCACACCCGGTGCATCCTCGCCATAGCCACCAGCGCACGAACATCGGTGATGTATCTGTCATCAGTACAGATAGCAGCAAGGAAGACTGATCCGTTAGGTCGCTCAGAATAGGCTACCGATTTGGAAACAGCCCCCCTATTAGCGACCATGTGGAATCATTCTCCTTCACCATGTGTCCTGAGCGGCGCGCGCCTCGCGACCCAGACCGTACCTGGCAGTCGGGATCTGCTGCGGCCCCAGCCCTAGGCTCGGCAGAGGAGCAGGGAGGAAGGGGGATAGGATTGCACGGGCCACAAAAAGATTCCAAACCACCCCGCTGTCCGGGCCGTGCGACGCCCCACCACACGACTGCCTCGAATGGGCAGCGAGGGAGATGGCAGGATTTGAATTTTCGTTGCTCTCATTGGACCATCCTCCTCGGCTCCGGGGCCCCCCCCGCCCCCTTACCGCGGCAATAGGATCATTCTCTGGAGGAACGCAAGGGTGGTGGTTGTGGGGGCCAGGGGAATTAATTTTAGGCGGATGCGAGAGCGCAGCGATCCAGCGGCCCAGCCGCCCCGGGGCCATGCAATGTCTGATTCCATCCAGCCAGACCAGACTGGGCCTAGTCCGCTCGCGGGTGTCGCGTCAGTCGGTGGATTCGGCTCACAGGAGACTGACCAGCCGAGGCTGCGCCCGAGAGCATGAGACGACGTTCGGTACCCAGCTAATGAGCTAATTCGAATTATCCTCGCATGTGCATATGCTCGAGAAGGGACCGGTTGAGACAGCTGAGAAATATTGGTTGCTGAGTGAATTAGAATGGCGGTTAAGGTTATTGTGATGGCCGGCAGAGCGCGTAATGCCAAGGGGAGGATCGGAACTGCCCCCCCCTGCGGCCTGCGAAATCAGCTTCGGCGGCAACCAGAAAGCGAAGCGAGGCAAGGCGAGCAGTGTTCTGTCGCTGGGATTCCTGTCGCTGGGATTCCTGATGTTGGAATCCCCCGCTGATTCCAACCATCAGAACACACCGAGCGCGCCGCTGTCTCCCCCATCAAACATCTGCTGCAGCCCATCTAGCGCGGCGAGGTGCGTCCCGAACTTCAAGCCCCGCCTCCTCATCAGCTCCACCCGCTTCCAGTCCCAATCCCGGCCCCCCGGCCCCTCCGCCTCTCCGGCGAGGACGCCCCCGTCGTCGCCGTCATCGGCGAGCTCCCCCTCATCTCCGACGCCGTTCGGGCCGCCCTGCCACCCCCCGGGCCGCTCGGGGAGCAGGCCGCTCGCGCCGAGCACAATCGCCGGGTGGACAGTGTACCGGCCCAGCTTGAAGACGTACTTGCTCACCGCGGATGCGTGCATTTTCTTGTCCCACTCCTCGGGCGGCGGCGCCGCGCCGCCCGGCCTGCGGAGG
>JAOYNC020118225.1:0-28894 GCA_025802115.2 Bertia moriformis
TGCGGGCCGCGCTCGAGGCGGTGCGCGACCACGCCGCCGCCGTGGTCGCCGCCGTCGAGCAGGTGCGGGCCCAGTTCCCCGCCTACGCCAGCGCGGTCGACCGTGAGATCCGCGACATGCGCGCGCTCGCGGCCGAGACCCGGCAGCAGCTGGCTCACATGGACGACGACGTGGTGGTCGCGGACCCGGTCGGGGCGCGGGCCCGGCGCGAGATGGTGGTGCGGCTGCGGCGCATGATCAAGGAGACGGTCACGACCGGGGACCTGTTCTCGCTGGTCCGGCCGCAGGCCCTGCTCGGCCTTGACGAGTTCCAGTTCCAGCAGGCGCGCGCCGGCGACGCCCAGCAGGCGCAGTTCATCCGCGGCGTCCGGGCGGCTCTGCTGGCGGTGCCGGCCGACCTGGCCGCCCGCCAGGCCGTCCTGCACCACCGCGTCATGGGCGCCATGTGGTCGGTCATCAACAACTGCATCCTGTCGCCCGACGAGGCGATCAGCGGTCGGACGGCCGCTCGGGCGGCCCAGGACGCGTGGGCGCTGATTCAGCCGCTCTGGTGCCCGGTCGCGACGGCGGCCGAGGTCGCCAGCAAGCGCCGCAACATGTTTAGGATTGCCGAGTTCGCGCTGGAGCTGCGGCAGGCGATCCACAACGCGTCCGGGGCCGACCAGGCGTTTATATTCTCCGGCCCGGCCGCGGGCGAGCTCTTTCTGCTGCACGCGGACCGGGTCCGGGTGTCGTGCTTCGAGGGCCCGGCCGCGGCGGCCGCGGCGGCGGACGGGGGCATGAACGGCAAGATTGCCTACACCGAGTTCGGGGGGCTAGCCAGGATTGTGCGGGCGGCCGGCTCGGAGACGGGTGCGGTGCCACAGACGCGCGTCATCTGGGAGACGCGGCCGATTGTGGTGGTGGAGCAGTGGTGAGGGCGGGGGAGCGGCTCTGACGTCACTTGGCTTGCTGGCGCCCACTCGATAGATTCCCAGTACCAAAGTGCAGCCAGATACCAAACACATACATACAGTCCGGCGTCCACACCTATCCTATCCGTCGGGGGTGTCTCGGCGTCTCGGCCTGTTGAAGGATTTGGTCGGTAAACGGACCCGACCATGCTGCCCCACATGGCCGAGCTTCTCGCCAGGCCCACCTTGCCGGTCCGATTCGCGATTCCGGTCCCAGGTCGACTCGACCCCCGCTCGACCCAGGGGCCCCATGACGTGTATATTGAACCTCGTTTTCGACTTCGTTTTCGGTTTTCGAGACACGGGCCATGGTGGAAGCGGGAGCGGCCCATTGCCGGGCAGCTTATGAGTGACCCGCAGCTGGGGTGGTGAGGGGCACCGGAAAGAACGGACTGCCACTGAATCGGGAGGGAAGGCTCGACCAGCCGAGGCTACCCCGCTTGCCCCCATCCTACTAGCCAACTGCCAATCTTGGTAGCGACTCAGAAATATAACCGACGTTTGCACATCCCTGCGCCCCTCCCCCCTCGCAACCGATCCTCGGCGCACAACTCCCCCCCGGTCGACTCGACATGGCACATACGAGTACGGGGAGTGGTGCCCAGGCCGGCGGCGCGCCGAACTGCCGGCGGCGGCATGGGCGAGGTGGCTTGCGGCGTCGCTTGCGGCCCCCGCCCACCGGGTCACCCGCAGAGCCCGAGAGCCAAACGTGGAACGGCATCGCGCCCGCACGTGAGTGAGCGACGCTTGAGAGGGGGGGCGCCGCTGTTGGTGGGGCCGCCAGCAAGGTCGACCAGCGGGAAGAGACAGAGAAGAGGGGAATGGAAGGGAGGGTGGAAACGAAAAACGGGGGTGTGGGAGGGGGGCGGCCGTGTAGCCGCATCCGCATCCGCACACACACCTCTATCCCATTCGTCGCCCCTCTTCATCCCTGTCTGCATGACAAGAGGCCGGCCTGGTCTCTAACCGAGTCGCCCAACCAGATGGCCACAGAGTCTTATCACGGGGACCCAGGCCGGGCCAGGCCAGTGAGGGAAGGGAACGGAGAAGGGAATGGCGGAGCAGCATGGGGGGTGCGGCAAGCGGCGGGTTGAAACGGTGTGACGGGCGACGGGCGACCGTATAACAGGGTCCGGCCGCGACCACCACGGCCCGAATCTCTTTTGTCTTTTTCCGTTACTGCTCTATTTTGTCCTCGGTTCCCTCCCACGGAGCTCCTAGTGTCCTGACACACATAGTCTTACCTCGCTCCAACCTTCCAGACTCTGTCCCGCTCGTCCCGCTCGTCCCGACAACGGCCATGGCCATCTTGCAGGCGATCGAGGCCCTTGAGGGCCGGCTGCCCCTCGTGGGCGCTGCCGTCGTCGCCCTGGTGGGCGCCATCGCACTCCACGCCCTCCTTCGGTGGTGGGGCTCGGATGCGCTCTCGAGGATTCCCCTCTACGGCCGCCATCTAGGCGACGAAGACGCGCAGCGGGCCACGTTTCTGTCCAAGTCCTCCTCGCTGTACCTGGAGGGATACCGGAAGGTACTCACTACCAGGGGCCGCCACTGGACCACCCACTTTCCTTCTTGCCCTCCGGCCCGCTGACAGTGGCGACGACGGGGGTGCGGGCCAGTTCAAAGATGGCGCCTTTCGACTCACCACGACGAAGAGTGGGTCGGCCCGGTCTGGTCGAGACGGTGTGTGAGATGGGTTCCTCGCTGACGAGTGCGGTCGGTGCGGCCGGCGCTCAGGTGTCCCCGTCGTCGTGATCGCGCCCAAGTTCCTGCCCGAGCTGCAGAAGCTCCCCGATTCGATCATCAGCTTCCCAGCGGCCATCAGCGAGGTACCGCGTCCCCGCCCCCCCTCATGTTTCCGTCCGCCCCCTCCCATGGTTTCGTCCCCCCCCCTCATGTTTCCGTGACCCCCGGGCTGTTTGTTCTGTTTGTCGGTTGATCTGACGTGCCCCCCCCCGCCCAAGCTCATGCACGTCAAGTACACCAGCATGTCGATCGGCTCGGATGACCTGACCCACACGATCAAGGCCTCCCTCACGCCGGCGCTGGTCCGGCTGAACCCGACGCTGCAGCGCGAGGTTGCGTATGCGTGCGAGAGCGAGCTCGGGGCCTGCCCCGACTGGATCGAGGTCAACGTGCACTCCAAGCTGCTCCGGATCGTGGCCATGGCGTCGGGCCGGATCTTTATCGGGCCGGAGCTGTCGCGGCGCGAGGAGTACCTGCAGCCGGCGATCAACTACACGGTCGACCTGATGAACGCGGTGCGGGCGATCAGCCAGCTCAAGCCGTGGCAGCGGCCGATCTACGGCCCGCGGCTGGGCGAGATCAAGATATTGCGCCGGCACCAGCAGGAGGCAGTCGCCTTTCTCCGCCCGGTGGTGCGGGCCCGGATCGCGGCGCAGATGGCGCGTGGGGGCGGCACGAGTGGCAGCGGCAGTGGCGGCAGCAGTGGCGGCAGTAGTGACAGCAGCAGCAGCAGCAGTGCCAAGCCCGACGATATGCTGCAGTGGTTCGTCGACAGGATGGAGGCGGCCGGGACGCTGGACGAGCTGGAGCTGGCGCGGAACCAGCTGATCCTAAGCTTTGCGGCGATCCACACGACCACGACGACGACAACCAACGCGTGAGCCTTGCCTTGCCTTGCCCAGGCCTGCGTTGGCCTGCGTTGGCCTGCGTTGCCTTGCCTCTTGATGGCTGATCCTGACGCGCGCTCACAACCCACAACCGGCAGTCTATACACGCTCGCGGCCATGCCCGAGATCATCCCAGATCTGCGGCGTGAGATCATCTCGGTGCTCAAGCAGCACAATGGCGAGTGGACCAGCGGCGCGCTGCAGAGCATGAAGAAACTCGACAGCTTCATGCGCGAGAACATGCGGTTCTACCCTCTCGGGCCTGGTGCGTCCGCATGGCGCCGTCCCTGCGCCGCCCCTTTATCCTCTACATCTCGTTTCTCCTCTCTACCCGACTCGGTCTGATCTGACCGCGAGTTGGTGCCTGCTCGATCCGGTCACGTCCAGGCTCGTTCCTGCGCAAGGTGCTCCGGCCGTTTACGCTCTCCAATGGGCAGCAGATCCCGGCTGGGGTCCTGATCGAGATCCCGGCCGTGGTGGTCAACAAGGACGCGGCCATCTGGCCGGACGCGGACCGGTTCGACCCGTGGCGCTACTCGGACCTGCGTGAGGCCGCGGCTCAGGAGGCTGGCGCGGCGGCGGCGCCGGAGGGGGGGGGTGCGGCTGGGGGGGGCAGCAGCAGAGGGACCAGGGGCGGGACCAGCGCGGCCGAGGCGGCGGCGCGCAACCAGGTGGTGAGCGTCAACACCCAGCACCTGACGTTTGGGTTTGGCCGGCACGCCTGCCCGGGCCGGTTCTTTGCCGCGAACGAGATCAAGATGATCCTGGCCAACGTGGTGCTGCGGTACGAGATTGGGCTGGCGGGGGGGGCCGTGGGCCGGTATCCGAATATCGAGTTTGCGGAGCAGGCGGTGCCAGACCCGAACAGGGTGCTGCTGCTCAAGAGGGCGTAGGGTGCTGCCGCCGAAGAAACCCTTCCGGAGAGGTGGCTGCTGGAGAGGTATCTGCCGCGAGCGGCAAAACATTTGAAACTGGCCTATTTAAGCCGAGGGGGGGAGAGAGGCGGAGGGGTATCTTGAGTAGTATGGGGTAGGTGGGTAGTATGGGGTGGGGGTGGGTGGGTGGTGGCGTTGGCTGGCCGGTCGGTGGTCGACGGTTGTTGTCGACCTCAGCTTGGCTGATGGGGAGGATTCCTTCCCTGGCCACAAGGTTGACCGGGCGCCCTGGGATAATGGGAGATTTCACCAGGATGAGGAGGCGGATACTGTTTGGGGACGAGGGGGGGGTTGGCTGGGTTGCCTGGCGGGGTTGGCGGGCCAGATTGGACATGGGGGAGATACATAAAACAGGGATCCAAGTCCCGCTTTTTGTTCGGGTCCGCAGTCTCTCGGGGGGGGGGGGCGAGCCCGGCTCGGCCCTGGTCCATCTGGTGCATTTCATCCGGGCATGGTTCTTGCTCCCGGACGGGCGGTATCCCTTGATCCGAGGTGGCCGAGTCCACCTCGGACACGTGATGCTCGGCGGCTTACGGCGGGGCAGACCGACCCCAACACGAAGAAGCGGCCGAGCCAGTCGGGCGGTCATTACCGGGTGGACTCTGGCGCTGCCGAGGCCATGGGGCGCTCCTTTCTCGAGGTCGGCGGTACGAGACAGGGGGGTTGGCCGACTGATCCAGACTTGGCCGGGCGAAATCGGGTTGAGCCGTGTTTGTGGGTCCAGCTGCCGAGTCCGGCTTTGGCCGGTTTGTCCCGTTCGAGTTCCGGCCATGGTCGAGCCGGGCGGGGGGCGTCACCGGGCTTGTCCCTGGCCCGCTGTCGAGCCCGGGTTTGGGCCGTGATCAAGCCAGTTGTCGGGTCCATTGTCAATCCGGGGTTGGCCGCTATCGAGGGCGAGGGGGCCGTCGTCGAGTCTGTCCCTGGCCCGTTGTCGAGTCCGTTCTTGGGCTTTGTTTTGCTTTGTTTTGCTTTGGTTTGCTTTGTTTTGCTGGGCCGCTGTTTCATCAACCATGGGCCCGCCCACCTTTGTTTAGACCATTGTCTGGTGCGCCTTTGAGCCGGCACCAGGTCCAGATCATCTGGACTGCCCAGCCCTGCCGTCCTGTCCATCATTGTCTGGAACGGGGTCCGCGGGCAGGGGTGGTGGATTGCAGCCGGGCAGCCCTGGGCCGCCACAAGTTGCGAGGGGTGGAATCTCTTCTTTTTCTTGGCCAAATTATTACCAGACAGACAGAGAAGAATATATGCCGGCGCTGACGGACACGATGGGCACAACAATGGGCGGCGGCGGGTGTGTGTGCTGCTGCGGATCTGATCCTGCCGCCGCAGCCGCAATCCCAGTGGCAGGCATTGCTGCTGGCGCTGCTGCTGCTGCTGGCCGTCTTGAGCGGATAGACCGCGCTGTCGCTGCTGGCCCTGCCAAGTACAATGACACCCACACCTAATTAATCCTCGACCCACACCCAAGCCAGAATTAACCGTGCAAATGGCAAAAGTGCAAATGGCAAAAGAAACCAGCCTATTGTGCAACAAAATTGCAAAAAAAACATAGAAATCCAAGGGCCCAAGAAGCCAAAGGAGTGTTGATCAAAAATAAACGTTGATTAAATTTAAAATCTAGGCATTTGTAACCTTGCCGGCACACGGGATCGAACCGTGGACCTTTAGTTTACGAGACTAACGCTCTACCACTGAGCTATGCCGGCTGCTGTACTGTGTAGTGCTGACATGGCCGAGTCGGCTTATCTGTGAGGCACCGCGCTAGTCTTGCCACTTGACATGGTGCCTTTGGTCGCATCTTGGCTCCTACGCCACAACTCGCCCGTGCGGTCCGACCCCGAGAAAACCCATGTCGTCCACTCCTGCTGAGAATGGATATCCGCCCAGTGGCTGTCTCGGCTTGACCTGGGGGGGAGCTGGGGGGGGGCTGTCACGGCTGCAGCCCGGTGGATAGACGTCCGGCCACCTGGCCCCCCCGGCCGGCCAGGTTGCGACGTCTCCTTTCTTTGTTTCTTGTCCTCATGCTGCGCGCGGCACCTCCTCGCCATCTGACAAGATCCTTCCCAGACAGAGCCAGCCACGCCATGCGTGATCCTCCTGCCCGGGCGGGCACACCAGGGCCGACCTGGCCAGACTGGATCCCATTGTAATCTCGTCTGGACACCCCGCTCGCGACCGCTGGCCCCACTCATGAACCGTGGCTTGATTCAGGGGACAGACAGAGAGACAGACAGACAGACAGACAGACAGACAGACAGACAGACAGACAGACAGACAGACAGACAGACAGACAGTGCCATGAGCGTATCAATCGGGAGAAATTGCCTGAATACAAACCAAAGGAATTGTCAGATATGGACTGGAACCCCCCGCCCGGTCCCCAATCCCGCCAGAAAGACAATCGATCCCTCGGATCTGGCAGTGTTCGTCCCATCACGCTCCGTGGCCCCCCGTGCTGCGTGCCCGCCCCCATGCCATGTCCGAGGGCGCCTTGTCTGGTACCTGGTATGGCGCTGCCTGGTCAATGCTGTTGAGCCGGCTGGCATGCCCCCCTCCGCCGCCCCCCCGGCGAGACAATGCCGCCAGGGACCGCTCGCAGGCAGAACTCGGGCTGGCCCCATATTCATCATCACCCAAAGTGGACCGCAACCGTGGACCTTGACGGCTGCCCCATCTGTTGGTCGATGTAGCGATGTAGCACCGGATCATGTGTCAGAGACCAGCGTCCACCGTTTGGCTGGGCCAGGCCTGGCCGGGCCCTACTGGACTCTCCCCCGCTCCCCCAATAGGCAAAGCAAAACCAGGGCTCACTGGAAAAAATAAAAATCGCTGGTTTATTTTCCCGGATCCGCTTCCACTGCAACCATGTCAGATGGCACCATGCAACATCATCTCCGACTAACCCCCTCAGATCCATCTCTATGCAATCTCCGAGAAATATGCAGTGCCACCCTATCCAGTCCACATCTCCTGTCCACCGTCCGAGATGCCGGTCCGCTATCTGTTAACCCACCACATCCATCATATGGTGCCTCGTGTGCCACTACATTATATCTTGTGCACTGCCGAGCGGGGTCATGTGCCAATATAATGACAACGCTGCCAGCTGCAGCTGCGCCGTCAGCCCGGCGGAACCTCACCTTGCTTGCCATCATTTCTGAGTCGCAATCCTGCCAGGGCTGCCCGTGAGAGTGGTGACGCCCATGATGCTGGGGCTGCCAGGGTTTCCAGGGCCGCTGGTCGTAGCGAGGATGACGGGGCCGCCAGGGCTGCCATGAATGACAGGACTGCCATGAATGACAGGGCTGCCGTGAATGACAGGGCTGCCAGTGGCAACAGTGGTCAAGGTGGTGTCGGCAGTGCCAGAGATGACAGGGCTGCCACTGGTGGCAGGGCGGCCGGTCATGATGAGGCCGCCAGTGGCGACCGTGGTGATGGCGGCGGGAATTTTGGGGCTGCCGGTTGTTCCGGTCATCCCATGGCTGCCAGGGCTGCAGGGACTGCCGGTGATGGTAGGGCTCCCGGTGGTGCTGGTGGTGCCAATGGTGCCAGTAGTTCCGGTGGTGCCAGTAGTGCCGGTGGTGCTGGGCAACATGGCGCCGCCGCTGGTGCCAGGGCTGCTGGCAGTGCCGGAAATGACAGCGCTGTCAGTCGTGACAGGGCTGCTGGTGGCGACCGTGGCGATCGTGGTGGTGGGGCTGCCGGCAGCGCTGCTGCTGCCGGTGATGCCGTCACTGCTGGTCTTGCTGCCACTGTTGTGGGTCTTCCAGCTCAACGCGGAGCAGACGCCAGGGCTGGCGCAGTCGGGGTCGCTGCAACCGGGGCAGGCAAAGCTGCCGCAGCCGTTTGGCTTGACATAATACTCTGCCGCACGCCGTGGGCCGACCCGTCAGCATGCTGGCCCATAAATGCCACAATTCCATCCATGCCACAATTCCATCCATGCCACAATTCCATCCATGCCACAACTCTATCGGGGTCCTGCAGGTCAACTCACCAGCCCACTTGTTGTTCACGTCCTCCTCGACCTGCTGCCGCGGCCCCACCGTCGCCTCCAATGCTGGCTCTGCATCCCGTGCCATCGCCGGGCTGCACCCCGTCTGCCACTCCATCGGCCGGTTGGCCGCGCCCGCCACAAAGACAGTGTTCCCCACCTTGAGCGGCAGGTACCGCTCGCCGCCCAGCGGCACCGGGTTGGGCAGCGGCCCCAGCCGCGGCACAAACCGCCGGCCCCGGTCGTGCTCGAACCCGCGGAAGTTGTCCAGCAGCCGCCGCCCCACCACCGGCCGGCCCATCAGGTTGCTGCCCCGCTCCTGGAGGAAGCTGCCGTCCATGCCCATCCAGCTGAAGCCCAGCTGCGGGTGGTAGTAGCGGTTGCCAATCACCAGCGCCGTGTGGTTCCGGCCCGAGAACGTCACCAGCTTGTCGTCAATGTCGTACGGGCCGTAGTCGCCGTGGTGCCGGCACATGTACCGGGCCCATTCAAGGTGGTCCTGGAAGGCACTGCTCCGGCCGCTCCGGCCGCGGCTCGGTGCCGATGCCGGCGCCGGCGCCGGCGCGCCTGAGCCGGCGCGCGCCTGGCCCTGGCCGTTGCTGGTGCTGGCAACCGGTGGCTCGGCATGAGGGACAGGAGGATGTGGGGAGGGGCGTACTTTGCCGGAACGGTGCCGCTGTTTGTAACGAGAGGGGTCAGACACGGAGAGAATGGTAGGTGGCGACGGCGCGCCGGTCGAGATTCCCAGTCCGGTCGGTGCGACCGACACAGCTTGTCCGGCCGCCGGTCGGCCGTGGTTGGCGGCACCCAGCCCGGACTGGCTGGAGAATCTACGGGAGGTCGGGGCCGGCGAGCAGTGGACCGGCCTGACCCCCAGGGCTGCGGCCGAGGCGCCCGAGATCGGCCCGGGGCCCGAGATGACAGAACTGGCCGCCGGGGTCGGGACCGATGTATTGGCTGCTGTGGTCGTGAGCAGGACCTGGCCAGCCGTGCCTGCCAGCTGACTCGCCGCGCCGGTTTTGTCGCTCTGTTTGGGACTCATTTCCGCACTCTTGTGGCCAAGCCTGAGAGATTCCCACTTGCTGTCTGTCGCTCCTGCCGTGGCTGGTGTTGCCGTCGCTGCTGCCACTGCCGCTTCCGTAGCTCCTGTCGGCGCCGCCGCTGCTGCTGTCCGCTGGTCCGGACTGATAATTACCTATGCCGGTAGGGATTCTTGTCGATCTGATGCAGACACACAAAATAGGTTGCAGGTGGCGTGGGATAGAATATATCGCGTCCCAGATGATGGGAGAAGGCTAAAAAGGTGGGGAGATGGAAATGGAAAAAGAGGAAAAGACAAAATCGAAAAGTGGAAAAGCTGCAAAGTAGAATAGGAAATTAATTGGCAGGAGATATTGATTTAATCCATGGGCCGGGCGAGGGGAGGGTGAATTTATTTTATTTTTTTGGGGGGGCAGAGGGGTTACGGCTACGTAGGTTACGGCCTATGAATTACGTGGGTTGCGGCCCATGGGCTACGTGGGTTACGGGGTTACGGGTTACCGGCAACGGCCAACGAGCCTCATGTTGAGTACAGGAGCGATTTTCATCGGTATTGCTCAAACTGGCCGCAACACCATGGCAACCCCGCTCCCGCAGGCGCTATCCCGCCCTCGGGCCTTCCGCCACCCCTCTCGGGCCTATCGTGCCCTCGGGCCTTGCGCCACCACCCTCGGGCCCTATCGTGCTCTCGGCCCCTGGTTTGGCCTCGAGCCTTGACTTGTCCTCAGGCCGTTACTTGGCCGCCGGCCTCGCGCCACCCTCGGCCCGAGCACCGTCCCGCACCATGATGGCCAATATCCAGCAGTTTACCAGAAAGAACACCTGCGAGCCGGCCCACAGGCCCGGCAGAAACGTGCTGACCCCGCCAAACTCGAGCTGGTACGCCTGCCAGAGCCAGGCCGCCTGGGCCGCCGCCCACAGGCCAAGCGCGGCCGCGCCCAGCACCGGCCGCGTCAGGAACGACGACCGAGCCAGGTAAAGCGGCAGAAAGACCAGGTACCACAGAAAGTACTGGCTGGTGCAGACCTTGTTGAACGTGACAAACGCAAACGTCTGCGCCATCATGCACACCGCCAGGTCGGTCCGGGCCAGGCCCCCGCCGATTGGGATCAGCACCATCGAGAGCAGGAGCTGGGGCACAAACGCGACCGATTCCGGCCGGAACCGCGCCGGCGCCGCCGAGCCCCCCGAGGCCGAGCCGAGGTACAGCAGCACATTGTACGGGCTGAAGTTGTGCCGATGGTCGAGCCGGACCACGTGGTGGAGGTACGTGTGCTCCAGAAACGGCAGGCCGTGGCTGTGCCATTCCGGGCCGCAGGCCGGCCGACGTTAGAAGGACAGCCGACGGGAGGGAGGACGCGGCAGATAACAGAAATAAAAAGAGCACCAACATCCAGTACATGACCCCGTTGAGGCCAAGAAACACCCCGAGACTGGCCGCCACCACCGTGATCCGCTCCGGCGACGCGGCCGACCAGACCCGATCGGCGAGCCCCTGCGGCTGCCGGGCCGGTGTCCCCCGGCTCCGACCGGCCAGCTGCGGCCGGCCCATCCACCAGAGAATGGCGGGCCCGTAAATGACCGGGTAAATCTTGAGGTGCACGCCGAGCCCAAGCAGCGCCCCCGCGGCGGCAAACCGCCGCTCCAGCGTGGCGCACAGCAGGCCCATGACGAGCATCCCCAGCAGGCCCTCGGAGCTACCTCGCGTGCTGATGGTCGCCACCATCGGGTTCCACAGCCACAGCGCTGCCAGCCTCCCGGCTGCGGCCGCATCCGCGGCCCCCGCAGCATCATGGTCGTCATCATCATTGCCATCATCATGGTCACCATCATCATGGTCATGGGCATGGTCATCGCCCGGCGGCGGCCCCCGCCGCCGCCGCAGGATGCGCAGCAGGAGCCAGCCAGCCACCAGGTCGGCGCCGGCGAACAGCACCTTGCCGAACGAGAGGGCCAGCAGCGACAGCCCCGGCGCGGGCACGGACGCCAGCCGATCCGAGAGCCACGTCGACGGGGCCAGCAGCCAGGCCAGCAGCGGCGTGTAGCGGTACGTCTCGCGCGAATAAGGGCTGTGTCCGAGCGAGACGGCCCGAGCCGCGTCGACAAACACGAGATAGTCAATGTCGGTGTACTTGAGCGCCGAGCGGGAGTCGTGCCAGAGCCCGTACAGGAGCAGGCCGGCCCTGAGGAGGAGCCCGACCGCAAAGAGGGGCAGCGGCGCAAAGAGGCGTGACGACATGGCCATTTATCAATCCGTCATCGGGGTGGTCCGTCCCTATAACGTTGTATCGCGCCGGGAGGACACGGCACATCACGGGTGGGGTCGTGTCGTTGTCGTTGTACGTTGTCGCACTTGGCCAGCGTCGATCAGATGATTAATTACTTACCGTTCCCACCATCTACCCGCACACCCCTTCCGCCCTTCCCGCCCCTCCTCCCCACCGCCCCACCGGCCCGCCCCACCCACAGCCCGCGCACGAACGATGCGGCCCAAAGCCGGCTGACACGACCGACCCGGACCCAAAGCCGCGTGACAAACCACTCGATCGACAAATCATTCTCAGCCTTCTTCTGGCCAGAATGGACGAGTCCGAGGCCGGCGTGAGGCACGCCCCCGTTCTCAACGAACCCAGCTCGCGGCGCGACCGCAGGGAGAGCCTCCTCAAGGCGTTCGAGTTCTTCCGCGACGAACTCGACGAGCACCATGACCGGAAGGAGAGGGTTGTCAAGGCGTCCAGAGACGTGACCGCCGCGAGCAAGAAGATGTCTGTCCGGCCTCGTCCGGCCTGGCCCGGCCCCGTCCCCCTTTCCGAAGAAGAGACGAAAAAGACCGAGACCTAAGATTTACCCGCCGCGCGTGCCCGAACCCCGCTAACGGAGAGAGGCGGCGGGGGCGGCCGGCAGCATCTTCCAGCTGCAGCGCGCCCGGGCCCTGAACCAGCACCTGGCGGGGCCCCAGTCCATCCTGGTCCGCGAACACGCGAGCAAGGCGCGGACCCTCCTGGAGACCGTCGCGCCCGATCTGCACGGCATCAACCGGTACCGCTACGCCGCGCAGATGCAAGGACTCGAGGAGCTGGTCGAGGCGCTGGCCCTGTGGAGCTACGTCGAGACGCAGGCGGTCCCGTCGGCCGGCCGGCTGGCCCACGGGGGGCCGGAATCGCCCCTCGCGCCCGCGCTCGGCCTCACCGCGCACGACTATCTGTTCGGCATCATGGACCTGTTCGGCGAGATGATGCGGTTCGCCACCGTGCTCGCCGCCCGCGCCGGCACCCTCGCGAGCCGGCCCGGCGCCGAGCGGACCATCCTCCACGACATGCACGCCCTGGCCGCCGCGATCGAGGCGCTGCCCAATGTGCCGGCCCGGCCGTTCCGCCACAAGGTCGACGCCATGCACGCCAGCGTCCGCAAGGTGGAGCAGCTGGCCTACGGGCTGGCCATCCGGGGCGGGGAAGGGCGACCGGGGAGCTGGATGTCTCATCCGATCACGGCCGAGCATGAAGGAGAGGAAGAAGAAGAGAGAGGCCATCTCGGGTGGAGATGAGCAGGCTGGACAAGTGGACAAGCCTAATATTGCCAGAAATGAAAAATGAAAACCGAGAAATGAGAGGCTTGTCCAGCCGCGTTTCGCATCATGCCATGGTTGCTATTTTTGTCCCGTTCCAGCACGCCTGCCGGCCTTGCCGCCTTCCCGCCTGCCCGCCGGGATCGAGACTCGTGACCCACTGTCTCGGACTCGACCCCTTGAGTCGAGTCAAGGCGGACGGTCTTCCCTCACGTAAGAGAGGCAGGCTTGGGACTCGCCGCGATCAGACGGCCGCAGCACCCGCCCGTCAGAGCGATGCGATGCGATGCGGTGTACGGCGCTGCACCGCCTCGAGCCAGATTGCAATTGCGTGGCACGCATGCGCTGCCGCCGCTGCCGCCGCTGCTGCTGCTGCTGCTCCTCCGCTCCTGGCCACACTTGGCAGCGCTTGGCGGCACACGATGAAATGATGGTGATGAGGCGAACGAAAATCAGGACTCCCCCCCGCCCGAAAAGGTCGCATCTGGGCCGTCCTCCTGCCGGCTGGCGCGCTAGCGGTCGGAACTATCGGTGCCTTGCATGCGGCCGCGAGATTAGCCGGGATGCCGCCAGGCGACCCCGGTGATACGAGGAGCGGTCGGTCAGGAGAGAAAACGAGCAAATAACATTCGACGGGGTCCCTGGTCCCGGTCAGTTCGTTTCGTGGTTCCAGCCAGTCCCAGCCAGTGCCGGTCCCGCGAGGGCTGGGTGGCAGCTGCAAGTCTCGGTCGATGCGTGGTGGGTCGGTGGTTTCACCGAGGCCCGGCGCCGCTATTGTTTCCGCCGTCCGTCCCCTCAGTCTTCTCAGCCTCGACCCGTTCACAGGGTAGCCAGCCAGCACGCGCCGTGCCCTCGCACACTCTCCGGCCCACGGGGGGGGAGGGGGGGACCGGGGGTGCGGGGGTGGGGCGGCGACGTGCTCGCTTCCCGCGCGGCCATCTCTGATTTGCTATCCGCAGGGATGGCTCGCTTGTCAGGTGAGATCGGAAATGAGCAGTGGGGTGCCCGACGCAGGGGGCGTCGAGCGAGCACCCCGAGCGAGCATCCCGAGCGAGCAGCGCGCCAGAGCGCCAGCGCATGATCACGATGCCTGCACATCTGTCCCCTGGCCCCAAGGCCCCGTGCCCCGGGCCCCCGTCCTCCCCGGGCTTTGTTCTCTTTTATTGGTCCATCTCCGCCCATCTCCCCCCCCGACCGTGACTCGGACTCGCTCGCGCGCGCCCTCGGGTCCTAAAAATACCATGAGGGAAATTGCCCACGCCCGGCTGGGCAGGGAGAGCGCGAGCGGCGGCCCTCCCTGGCTCCGGCCGCCCGCCGCGGATCCCGCTGGAGTCTGGTCGAGCCGGCCCAGTGGGTGGGCGAGAAGAGATTCCCGCTTGTCTCGGGCGAGTCGACTCGGCTCCCGTCATTGTCGCTCGGGGGGGCGTGTGGCGCGCCCGACACACGGTAGTCATCCCTTGGGGGAGCACGAGGGGCGGCCGCGGCAGCGGCGGTGGTGGCGGCGGTGGCGGCGGCGGAGCCGAGTCTCCTCCGTCTGGGGATCGCATCCCCCGTCCCCCGGCAGCGGCACCACATCGCACACACACATCGCACGCATCGCACACATCGCACACATCTTGTCCCCCAGAGGCACACACCCACACATCTTGTCCACGGAGCCACGCACACACACATCTTGTAAGAAGGAGAACCGCTCCACTCGGCCGCCGCCGCTGCTGCTGCTGCTGCACACAGAAGCTGGGGTCGGCGCCCAGATGTGCCGATGGGGCATGGCACGCCTTGCCGCCATCCCTCCGCAGCGCCCAAGATTAATCAAAAAGGAGACCGCCGTCGTTCGTCAGCGCGCGACATGGGACCGGGGGCGAGCGAGGGGGGGGGGATAGCGGGTCTTCGGAGATGGAGCTCACTCTCCGTCTCAGCGACCATCCGCCAAGCGAGATCTCTCCATCTCCTGCTCGGCCAGGGGGAAGAGACGGGGGGGTCGCGATGGGACTTCAAAAGGCCGCCTGCTCGCCCGCATCTCGTCTTTCTCGCTCTCCTCATCCACTTCTCTCTTCTCTCCCCCTCACTCTTTCAGGATCATCAAGTCATTCGTTAGTCTTCGGACAGCAGCCGCTCGCTTTGCACACCCACCCACCCTCCAACGCAACAGCCAAGTCTATTCCTACGTATCCGTAGAATATCAACCTAATCCCCCATTCCATAACCATGCGCTCCGCAATCCTCATCAGCGCCGCCGCCCTCGGGGTCGCCGCCGCCACCAACGAGTACCCCACTTGTGCCAACGACAAGTGCTACAACAACCTGGCCGACGCCAGCTACGCCGCCGAGGCGCACGCCTTCTGCCCCACCTTCCTGGCCACCACCTGCACCGACGAGGCCAAGATCCCGGCCAACTTCGTCGCCGGCTGCGGCAAGGACCTCAAGGCTGTCAGCTCGGCGTGCTCCTGCATCACGCACGTGGCCGAGGCCACCACGACGGCGCTGGTGACCCCCACCATCCCGGTCGTGGTGCCCACCCACTCGAGCTCCGAGGCCGTGACCCTCCCCGGTGACAACAAGCCGGCCGAGAGCTCGCCGGGCAAGGACAATGGGTCCCACGCGTCTCCTACCTACCCGGGAGACAACAAGCCTGTCGTCACCCCGGCCCCTACCCTGCCGGGCGACAACAAGCCTCCCCACCCCACCGTGATCGCCACTCTCCCCGGCGACAACAAGCCGGGCTCGTCGGGCCCCGGCTCGGCCCCGGCCTCTCCTGATGACGAGGGATGCGATGAGGGCGATGACGGTGAGGGTGAGGGCGAGGGTGGTAACGGCGAGGGCGAGGGCGAGGGTGGTAACGGTGGTGGCGAGGGCGGTCACGGTGGCGAGGGCGCCGGCGGCGAGCTCACCACCTCGACCATCTGGGCCACCAACGTCTACACCGTGACCGACTGCCCCCCGTCGGTTGAAAACTGCCCGGCCCGCGGCCAGGTCACCACCGAGACCGTTGCCATCTCCACCACGATCTGCCCCATCGGCCAGGGCACCCCGTCCGGCCCCAAGGCCCCGTCTGGCCCCGCCCCCATCGGCGGCGGCGAGGGCTCTCCCTCGGCTCCTCAGGTCACCGACACCGTCCCCAACGCCGGAAGCGGCCCTGCCGCTCCGGGTGTCTCTGAGGTCCCCGCCGTGCCCGCTTCTCCGATCGGCGTCGCCGCCGGCTCGGTCCCGACCACCGTCGTCGCGGTCCCCGTCGGCGGTACCTCCGGCAGCAGCGCCGGCACTGGCAGCGGTGGCTTCGGCAGCGGCAGCGGCACCGGCGGCCGCCCGTCCACCATCAGCGTCGCTCCCATCCCCGTCCGGGCTGGTGCCGACCGTGTCGCCTCCGGCGGCCTGTTCGCCGCCGTCGTCGGCATCTTCGCCATGCTCCTTTAGAATATTTCGCACGGTTTCGCAGCCGGCAGGCGACCTGCTGGAGTTGGGTCTAGGCCGGGTGGCTCGTTCGGTTTCTTATGTCGGCCCGATGTGGACGTGTTGCTAGCGGGGCCGGTTGGGAGGTTGATTGGGGCTGGACTGGACTCGGGGCCGCTTTGTCAATAGGTATCATACGTATCATAGGAATCGAGCCCGTCCGTCTCTCGTGTTGTGCTTCATCCCCGTTCGAGGGTCGCGTTGTCGCCTACGTGCTCGGTTCAATTCTCTGCGCACCCAGCCTGCTGGCCTCCCTCGGGTTGCCCCCCTCCCGGTCGTTATCTAGTTGGAATCGATCAGCCTGTCGGCTCGTCGCGCCTCATCTTCCGTCGCCAAAGGTCTGTCTGCCCACGGTGGTCTTCTCTGGCCCCCCTTTCAAGTTTACGGCGCGCTGTGGAGTCCGGGTGGTATTCTTTTATGCTACACACATCCCATTCCCAGGTCGACAGCTTCGAACCTCTAGAATTTCCTCCTTACTTCCTTATCCCTCCTCGCTTGTGGTTGCAGAAAACATTAGATGGCCGAGGATTGCCAGAAGAGCAGCCAATGGTATAGAATAGCCCGATCGATGGGAAGAGGACGAGAAAACATCAGAAGAATGGGCCGAGAGGAGACTGAAAGGAAAGAAAAGGAAACTGGCGGGCCGTGCCGCGGACCCCGGTCTGCAGATTACAAAGCCAAGCAGCAGCAGCCCAGGTCCAGCCATCGCACCGTTCCGGTCCATAGAATAGAATACAAATTCCAACAAGTTGGCCCCGCTCCTGGTGCCAGACGCAAGGCTCTTGAGATCAAGTATTGATTTCAGTGAATAAGATGCAAATCAATATCAACGAACCCGTATCGGCAGCGCGGAATTATAACCTCCCGTCGGCGGGGAATGATAACCTCCCGGCATTTGGAGAATCCAAGGTGTTGAAGATCTCGTAGAAACTGAACGACTGTGAGATGAATGCCGTGCTCCACGGAGAAGAGCGGCTTTAGGAATGGTAGGTTGAGCCAGGGATCCAGCCGGGGATTGAGTCGGCGAATAATACATAGATGAAGACGCAGCTAGCGATTGAGCCCGTAATGGTCGCCTGCTTTCAACCGAGTCACGTCTCGTAGGTCGACGCGACTCTTGCTTGGGTGCAACCGCAGTAGATCCAGGTGGGGGTGAAGGTGTAGTAGATCGAGAGGTAGAGGTAGATCCAGCCGGAGGTTGTGCCGGTGTCTGACCGCGATTCCCGGGTGCTGGCGAGGAAGTCCTGGATGTAGCCGAGCTGGACGAGGAACAAGTATTGTACAAGGCCGAAGATTGACTCCGTGATATACTGACAGGCACGCCCTGGGTCGTGGGAGCCTTGGGTCCAGAAGGCCCGGAAACTTGCGAGGGTGGAGCCGTACGAGCTCGATTACGGGACTCGTTGGTTTGAGGTATAGCGTATCTCCATTTATCTACCAAGTATCTGGTCGAGTTTGGAGTCGGGGCCGGTGATCTGGGAGCCGGGGGTGGAGATCCGTTGGTCTGCGACAGAGCAGGCAACGAGGAACGCGGAGGTCGAGATACATATGACAGGGAACCAGAGACAGACGTGCTTGGAGGAGGCGCGTGATCAGGAGCCCCGGGAGGCGCGGACGGAGGCGGCCTCAGAGCTTGGGGGCCGCCGACCTGGTAGGTGGTGTCAACATTGCGTCTGCTCGGTGATATGCCTGTGTGATGACCCGGAGTGCTGGCTGCTCCGGTCGTACCCCGTATTGAGGATGTCGGCCTTTCCTTGGGGTATGTGATAGACGAAGTCGGCCCCGGACTGGGCCCTCGGAGAGGAAAGGGTGCCCCCGAGACATCGCCCATCCGTCCCATCCGTCCGCACGAGGGTCCGGCAACCGTCTTGTATTCAGGATCCTCTGTCGCCGCGCTTCTAAACATTTCCACGATATTTCCTCGGAGTGCAGCCGCTCCATCGTCACCTGCCTTGCGTATTTCATCCTGGGCGGCAGTTCTATCCTGGGATGCAGACGTACCCTGAAATCGTACGTGTGGGCCCACCCTGCCTAGGGAATCTCTACTTTCGTTTTCTGTCGATCTGGGGGGCAGGTCTCTGGCTTTACTGGGTGCGTTTCTGCTGCTTTCTCGACTGTGTCGGAGTCCAGAGCCCGACTTGAGCTGTCTTGATATTCCGGAATCTTCGGACCGCACAGGGCTGGGGATGCGGGGTCCAGTTTGGACCTGCCCCCCTCTTCTAAATTGAGGAATACGGAGCTCTGGGTCCCCGAGCCAAGGCGACCCATCGGATCTCGGCAGATATACGGGTTCATTGGAAGAATTCGGCCGCCCAGGAATGCCGGGTAGCCCCCCGGAAGCCGACTGGCGATCTGACCCTGGCCTACCCGTATCGCCGTGTGTGCTGGAACCACTGCCGGGCCGAGAGGTGCCAGTCTCACCAGGCCTCCAGTAGGCTTGGCTGAAAAATCGGCCATCCGGCATGTGCTTGTCGGGGACCGGGGGTGTATGTATATCGTACCCCGGCGCATATCCATTTGTATATACAACAGGACTGGCCCGCTCGGAAGACTGGTTCTTGGCGAAATTCAATCGAGAAATCGGACGCGACGCGTTCGGAGGGAAATAGGATGTCGTCGGTCCGGCGTTACCGTCTCTAGTCGTCGCAGGAGCAGGCGCGCCTAGTACAGCATCATGTCCAGTTGTCGGAGTGCTGGCCCGTTCCCTTCTGAGAGCGAACGCTGGATAAATCGAATGCGGCGTATCCATAGGGAAGCCGGGTCCCATTGGTCCGGCGTACCCGTGTCTGGCTGCCGCGGGAGCAGACGCGTCTGGTATAGAGTCATGTCTAGTCGTCCGAGTGCTGGTCTGTCCCCCTCTGATGTCTCGCTCGGGACCTCGAGAAGGAGACCACGGTCTCGGTATGTGGCCGCTCGGTTGTTCCGCCGCTTTGCGGGTAGCCGTCGGATCTCTCGGCGCGAATTGGTTCGCCAGTGCGGTTTCTGGATTTAGGCTCTGATTGCGACAATCCTGGACAAAAAGCTCATATGCCAGATGATGATCCCGTACAAGACCGACTGTCCGTTGAGTATCGAGGGGTAGGCGTGGTAGGTATTTTCGATTCATTGCTCCGTGAATTTCAACGCCAGACAGCTCCCCATTCATGCGGCATTGTAGATGCTGATGCAATACGTCCCGTTTCGCGTCCAGAGTCATAGGTACATGCTCACGCGAACCAGGCAGTTTCTTTGCCTGAGCAATTTCAGAATAAAGGAGTGGCTCAAGGAAATTCCATACATCTCCCCAGTATAAACCCGTTTCCCCCGCAAGGTCTGCACAATCATTCGCCCACTTCTGGCGGTATTCAAGCTTCCAGGCCTCGGCAGGTTGGGCAGCCATGATGGTTGAGCCGGCTGCGTGGCGCGGCGCGGTTCTGTCGCCAGATCTCGGGGAATCAATCGGTGGGGAAGGTGGGAGGGGGCGCTGGGGGTGAGATGTAAGCCGGGATCAGTGGAACCGCGTGTTTGTGCTCGTTCAGTGCTATATGTTCCGACGCTTCCAGTCGGGAGGGGGTCGCAAGAAAAAA
Source organism: Bertia moriformis (assembly GCA_025802115.2). Taxonomy (NCBI): domain Eukaryota; kingdom Fungi; phylum Ascomycota; class Sordariomycetes; order Coronophorales; family Bertiaceae; genus Bertia; species Bertia moriformis. Next base: position 20,138 of record JAOYNC020118225.1, read on the forward strand.
TGCAGACGAAAAAAGGCGCCAGAGAAGAGAGAATAGAAGGAAGGCGAGTGTGCGCAAGAGAGGGGACGGGTACGGTGGCGGGCTGGCAGTGGGGTCCCAACTTGGACTGGACACTGGACACGCAAGGGCGGCGAGGGAGAGGGAGAGAGGCTGCGAGATGATTTATGACACCATGGGCCCGCTGCTGCCAGGCAGGGTGGTCAGACCCTGAGAGTGCCAACCCACGGCCCCACGGCCCACAACCGTTTGTGGTGTGGGGCCAGGTATCCACCAAGAGCCTCATTATTTTCCAGTAGATCCACCATGGGGGGCCTCGGTGGCCGCACGGGGGCAGCCCCCCTCGCACTTTGCTCGCTACCCCAGCATCCCAGATACTGGTGATTTCGCTCAGTCAGCTGCGACGTGGGCAGTCAGCTTTCATTAGGCTTTCCCGGCGACAGCCTAATGAAAGCTGGCACTGGGGGGAGGACGCTTCCGGATTCTCCATAAGCATACCCGTCTTTCTGCATATATGCCCGCCAGCCGACGTACGGGGGGCAGGAAACTGATTGACGATCGGGCCTTGCCGAGGTCCGCCTGTACGCCACCGCCGCCGCTACCTCTGTCCCCCCCCATCAAGATTCCCTGACTGGCGCTCATCACCCCGAGCCTCATCTCCCTGGATGGAAGCTTAGGCTGGGAGGATGGCCGCGGCTGTGATTCAGCTCGGACATTCCACCCACCACCCCGCTCGGCACCGTGGCTCCGGCTCGCCGGCCAGGTCGAGTCTGCTGCTCGCAGCCGCCGAGTCTTCTGCCCGCCTGCTATCGGCCATCTTTACCCGGAGAGGAGCAGAGAAAGGGAAGTGGCCTCGCACCCCGCGCCGCCACCTTTCAACAATCGGCATCCTTCCCTTCCGTTCCACAATGCGCTTCCTTTCCTTCCTTTCTACAACCCGCTTCCTTGACCCTCCCCTCATTGTCCCCGATCCTCGACCGGCGCTCGAGACAGGGCCCGCGCTCAAAGACAAAGAAAGCGGCTTTGCTCTCGCCGGGCGCCCGAGTCTTTCACCCGCGTCGATGAATGGGTTCCTTGTGCGCGACCGCGACCGCGGCCGCGAGGACAATGAGCCACCCGGTAAACAACAAAGCCGCGCCGGCTGCCTGCGCCGGCCCCCTATCCTCACCAAATGACCCGGCCCATTCACTATAAAACCCGGCCCGGCGCCGCCGCCACTCCTACCCGTCTCTTCTCTCCCAACCAACCCCCCAAACCATCAGAACCCCGGACCAGCCCACCCCCCGATCTCATCCCTCCTTCCCTCTTCCTCCCCCTGCTGCACTTCTCTCCTTCGCCGGCTTCTTCCGCCCGAATCGCAACCGACGGTAGTCATCATGTGCTACGTTTCCTGCATCATGTATGCCTGCGGCTGCGAGAAGCCGAGGGAGGAGGGCGAGAGTGCACAGGATGGGGCCGGCGCCGGCGCCGGCCCCGCCCACGTCCCCATCACCATCATCGCCCGCTGCCCGTGGGGGGAGGCCACCGGCCGCCCCTGCACCGACACCCGGCTCGGGCCCCACCCCGATCACGTCAGCCCGGAGGTTGGCTCGCCTTGCCCCGAGTGCAAGGCGAGCCAGAAGAAGCCGGGCCTGATCGCGAGGATGATGCGGAAGGCGTGAGAGGAGCAGCCCAGCTCCTCTCTGCCTTGTAGACGACTCGGAGGATGCGTAGTGATCAAGAAGCGGAGCCTTTCCCCCCGCCCGCCCCCCGCCCGCCCCGCTTGATGTGGGGAGGGAGGGGGGAGGGGTGGTTCCGGGTGGAGAGAGCAGGGCCTATGGTCCTTCCGTGACTGATCATTTCCGTTGCCATCTGGTCATGGCTTAATATAATTCTGATGTTTTGGGCCGTCCTATTTTGTTTCCGGTGCCGCGATTTGTGTTACATGTTATTTAGATTTGGAACTGTCCATGCTCAGGCCCTGCCCCTCTTGGTCCCCCTGGGCTGCTCTCTGCCAAGCTACCAGCCCTGCCCAGCGGGTTGGTAGACTGGAGCCGACCCCCTTTATCACTCCTCGCCAACGAGGGCCATGAATCCTGCAATCAATTGCCATGGCAGTCCAGTCAATACTGCATGTACAAATAACCAAAGTAGAATAATCATCTTCAAACTGACAATGACCGTTCGGCTTGACACTGCTTGTTCCATCCCCGCCGCCATTTCGGCTGCCAAGTTCTGTCTCGCAGCATCCCTCGGTCAACAAAGAGTGTGACCAGCATCCGCCGCGTCAAAGGCACCGAGTAGGCGCCCTCCCCGATCCGACCTCGACAGTACATCGGCCATCCAGCCATTTATTCTACTGGGCCGGCTTGATGTTCCACCAGCGCTCAAACTCGATCTTGAGCCGGCGGTCGATCCTCTTGACCGTCTTCTCCAGCGGGACGGTCGCCTCGAAGCGGCGAGCCACCCTACCGGCCGGGTTGTCGGACCGGATCGCGGCGAACTCGGCCGGGCGGACGAACCGATTCACGTTGGCTTCCCACCGGGGAGCCCACCGGAGCGTCTGGCTGGCGAGCCGCTCCTCGACGGCCGGCCACATGACCCCGAGGGGAATCAGAGCGCCGAGACCGGCGAGCCCGAAGCAAGCCTTTTCGACAAACGGACGGGATGCCATTGCGTGGGTGGTGAGCCGGTGTAGGCTGGATAGGGGAGGGAAGAAATCGGTTAGATTTGGCCTGGAGGGTTTGTTTGTTGGAAGAATTGGCTTGGGGGGAGGGGGGAGAGGGGGGTTTCGCAATGAGACGCTGCAGCGACGATGCCAGCCGGCAAGGCCAGAGAACAGACTGACTGGTCTACTTCGTACTTACCAGGGGATGGCTGTAGGTCGGTGGTGGTGTGGTGTAGGCGCTGATGGTCGTTTTCTGAGGGCTGATGGCTGTCTGGAAGTTGGGAGGGCAAAGGGGGCAGGAGAGTCGGAGGAGGAGGAGAAGGAGAAACAACAAAGCCGGCCGAGTTGAGAGTGCGGCTGGGCCTGGACAGGCAAGTGCTGGTGACGCACCAGTGACCGCGGAGCGTCGCCTGGCTGGGGTACTGGCCCGCGTCCCTTGGCTGTACCTTGGCTGGACTGCCTAGAGCGGGGTAATCAAAACCAAAACACCATGCATCAAAATCAGGCCACGCGCCGCCAATCCTCCCTCGCCCGTGTGTGCCTCGTCCTTGAATCATGCGACACAGTGCCGCTGGCACTGCCCCACTCTGTCGCTCTGGGGAAGTGAGGAGCGGGTTAGTGTGGGGAGGGGATCTGGGGAAGCGGAGGTGGAGCGAGCGGGCCGGACCAGGGTGTCCACCACCACCATACCTTGGCCACCATGTTTCGACTTGGATCTCTTACATTTTCTTTTCTTCTTGATTTCTGTCAGCAATTTTTTCAATTTTTCAATTTTTTAGCTGGGGGGGTCGACAGTCTCGCGACAGCAGCCCATCATCACCGGCCTGCTGGGTAGCATTTGGCCTCAATGAGAGAGCACAATACAGGGTCATGGACGATTACAACAGACGAGATTTTCAAGCGCTTTCCGCATTCATGCTCATACTCGGCACTTGGTCTGCAGCGGTGGCAAACGAGGCGAACCAGCTTGAGCAACGGCCGGATTTGAGATGTCAAGAGCCAGAGGGCAGGCAATGGAGGGCGGTTTGCTTGGCCGATCATGCGTCATGTCAGTCCTCGAGCCTGAGACAGACAGTGTGTGCTGCTGGTGTCCGGGGCAGTAGCCAGCGGACACGACGGACAGAATTCGCCGTCACTGGTTGCCTGCCGCTGGCCAGGCCCCCTCTCCCCAGGCAGAGGGGCTGCACAATACCGACCCATAACAGCGAATACAGCGAATACCCGAGCAGAGCGTACATCCAAACCGAGTGTCAGGACATGTCCGTGTAAAGCCTCTCCGCGCAAAACCAATGTCGAATTTAAACCGAGGCAATTTTCTTAATACTTGCGGCTTTTCGGCTGGTTTTAGAGTCCAGCCCGACAGACGACCATCCGGCCACACATCTCCCCCCCCCCCCCAAGCCGAGAGTACCCGATTTCCTTCTTCGGGACAGCCACTATGACGGTGGCGGCATCTCACGGTGCGAGCCGCATTTGCGACTCGCCACTCGCCTGTCGACCTGGCGCACCACCACCCGGCTGCTCCGCCCAGCTCACCACCCCAGCCGGCCCCAGCTTCGCCACCGTGCCGCTTTCCAGCCCCAGCGCGCGATCGACCTCCTCGGCGGCCATGCCGCCGCCGCCGTCGCGCAGGCGCAGCGCCCGCACGACGAGGTCGATATCCAAGAGTCCTCCTGCCCCGCCCCCGCCCTGCCGCTGCTCCAGGATCCGTCGCGCCTCAAAGGCCGACAGGGCCGCATTGTCGGGGTACGCGTGAAGCGGCGGAGTCGAGAGCGAGGCGCCTGGTGAGGGCCGGACGATGCCCATGTCGTGCAACCGCGAGGCAAACGTCTGCTGCTGCTGCTCCTGCGGCGGCTTCGGGAGCGCCATGTCCGGATCGAGAGCGTCGTTGATGACGGCTGTTTGGATGTGAAATCTCCTCGTTGGCGGGGCTGGAATTTATGAAGCAGGGGGCGGGAGGGCGGACGGACGCACTCTGGTCTTTGGAGAGAGATGCTCTCGCTACCCCGGGTCCGGCCATTACCTGGGAGGCGGAGGGGTGCCGGGGGGGGTACCGTCGCGCCGTGTCCCGCACGCCTCTGGACAGGGCCGAGCCCATTTTCGGTCGAGCGGGCGCGTGGTCAAGGCGCGCGCTGCTTGGCCGACCGAGTTCGGGGATGGCTTGCTTTTATGAGGCTTGTCGGGCTTGTTGGCTTGGTAGGCTTTTTAGACTCGGGGGGGGGTGCGATGCACTTGAGCATTGCTGAGCAACAAATGACGTTGCGTCTGCGGCGGCCAGTGCTGCGGGCCACCGCTACTACTACTTACAACTTACACACACCACCCTACACAAGATCCACGTCCAGTCGGCTCCTATATCGGCGCACCAAACTGGAGCCTCGGCTGGTTTGGGGGTGGAAGTAGACAAAAAAGGGTCATTTCAGATCTAAACCCAACCTGCTTATCCTCTCGCCCCTTCCGCCCTCGGAGTGTCTTGAATCTTGGCAAAAATAAAACCAACGTTGACTGACCCAGGCCGCCACTCAAGCCTGTCTATCTGTGCGCACCCTCACGCGACACCCACTCCCCCGACACCCGATCCCTCGACTCCCACGCCCTCGATACCTGCTCGGCCGAAATACCTACTCCCCCACAAACCTGCTCCCTTCTTCGTCAAGTTCTCGCCCGTCGAGTAGGGCCTACGTCGAGTAGGTGTAGCAGAGCGGCCCGGACAGAGAATCCATGTAGTCCTCCACAACCGGCCCGACGTCGGCCAGGCTCAGCACCGGCATGACGTTGGTGATGTTTGCAGCCGTGGTCTTGGCCTGGTCGACGAAACCGGCGTAGTCGGAGAGCCGGCCGGGGTCGCGTCCCTGCCACTGAGACGCACACGCACACGCACACGTGCGCACACACAGGTCAGGCCGTCGGTCGAGAATCGCGCCGGGAGATGATGGGTGGTGCCGGTGGTCTGCCTACCTTGACCCAGGCCCGGTCGACATTGGCGTGGTGCAGGAAGAACAGGGGCTCGTTGGGGCTGGTGGCCGGCCCCATGTCCCCCAGTATCACGCTGTGGACTGTGGCCGTCGGTCGATGCGGGTGTCAGCCAGCATCGCATCGTCCAGACAACACCGGCTCGCTGCCGTGAGAGAAATGGAGAAGAGATTGAAGTGTATGTGACAGACAGACAGAGAGAGAGTGTGTGTGTGTGAGAGAGAGAGAGAGAGTGAGTGAGAGAGTGAGTGAGAGAGAGAGAGAGAGAGAGAGAGAGAGAGAGAGAGAGAGAGAGTGAGAGAGAGAGGAGTGAGAGAGAGAGGCATGCGCACTCTGAGCGTGGGGCAGATCCTCAAGAAGCGGCGCAAAGCTGGAAAAGTTCTCCATCCCGTAAACGCGCCCCATCGTCACCGAGTTGTACGCGCCCGCCTGCATGTCGCCGACCGGCATGTCCCCGCCCGGGCCGGCCGGCTGGCCACAGTTGAACTGCCTCGAGAAGCAGTGCGGCCGGTGCTTGCCCGCCTCGTTGTCATCGGGCCAGCCCATGCCCAGGGTCAGGGTCGAGTTCGCAAACGGGCCGTCGACGACGCAGCGCTGCCACCCGATCCGGGCGCTGCCGGTCCAGGCGCCGTTGCCGCCGAACCCGGTGACCGGGTCGAACACGGCCGAGCTCGGGACCGCGTCGAGGTCGGCATCGATCGTCCAGTCCCAGTACGGCTGCGCGCCGCCGTACCCGCACTCGGACCGGAGCAGCGCCTCGTGCAGGTTCACGAACCAGCGGTGCCACGGCAAAAAGGTGGCCACGAAGTGGATCTTGTTGCTGAGGGAGTTGTGGGTCCACGCGAGCTCGTCGTTGCGGTTGACGACGCCGGGGAGGTCCGGGTAGTGGATCTTGGAGAGGTTGCGGAGGCATTTGGCCGCCGTGATGTAGGACCCCTGCTCGAAGGGAGAAAGCTCCCGCCTGAGGTAAATTAGCGGAGGTGGGAGGGGGTATAATGGATAGGGGCGGGGGGGGTATACTGGACGGAGGTTGGGGGGGGTTTAATATTGGACGGAGCGGGGATGGGGGAGGGGGGGAGGGGGGGGCATATTGGACGGAGGATCGGACATGAGGGATGGGGATGGGGGACGTGCCATTCTTTTCGGATCGTGGGAGAGGTGCATGCATCGCGGCCGATGAGGGGGACCGCCGCAGCGGAGGCGGCCGCCAGCAGGGACGGCCAGACCAGGAGAGGAGCGCGCATCGCGATCAAGGTGAAGTTGGCGTGCAGCTATGTTAGGAAAGGGGGGCAAATACAGATAACAGGCCAGGAACGTGATCCCGGGGAGAGGATGAGAGTCGGGCAGCCTACGGGCGAGCGTGTTCAAGTTTATATCCATCTCGGCCCAGCATTGCCGGCGGGAGGTTGTGCGAGGCGCAACGGGCTCCCCGTCGTCGTCTCCGCCATATGCCATCATCATCATCCGTTCCCCGTCCCCCCGTTCCCCGTCCCCCGTCCCCCGTCCCCCCGTCCCCCGTCCCCCTTCATCCATCCCCCATGCGCCGTCGCGCCCATGTCACCTCGCTCAACGAGCCAGTCTGGGCCGTCGAGATCGATCTGATCTGTGGTCTGTGACCGGTGATCTGTGCCATCACGAGCCGAGCCGAGCCGGATAGCCGGACCTTGTGATTGTCGCGCAGAGCTGGGAGGATGGGCGAAGGTGAGCTGCTGCTCCGCCGGTGGAACTCCATCGCTGTCCAGCGCGGGTTCAAGAGAGACCAAGTCCGAGACAAGACGCGTGGATGAGGAAGGTCGCGTGCGTGCATGCGCAGGGTGGCGGGTGTCGGACAGATGGCAGGCCAAAGCCCCAAGAAAACCAACCCGGCCAAAATGGCAGTGACCTACCCAGTCTCGAGGTCGGTAGGATATTGCCATGTTGGATCCGGTGGTATCGCCATACCCGCCGGCAGGCCGATTCTCCCCCCCAGTCTGGATAGCGAGGAAGAAAGCAGCCTGCTCAGCGCCTGATCACACCCCGCCGCCCCCCTACGGGTCCGTGCTGAGCTGACGGCAATGCATATCGAGGGTCGCGGCGGTGGATCCTCCCCCTTCGCCGGCCGACTGGGGCTGTTCTGGCTGGATCTGTTCTGATCGATATCCCGCTGGGAAGCTTTCTCTCTTGTCTGTGTTCTTCCCCAAGACTGGACCACGTCCCGCCCACTCTACGATCCTTGCTCAACCGGCGGCATGACGCAGTCAGACCAGATTCATTGCTATGCGCACATACAGGCCGGCAGGCTTTCTTGTCAGATAAATACACCCCTTGCTCGAAATGGAGGAAAGCCCGCGTCTTGACGTGGCCACGTCACGTCACGTCCCCCCCCCCGGCATTCCTGCTGCTCGTCGAGATGGAGTGGGGAACCTCCACACTTGACCACATCCCTCTCTGTCTCCTCGAGATGGGGAGGGGGAGAAGTCGAAGGATCCCATCCCCCGCGGGGTCCTTGTCGTTCCCCGAGACGGAATGCAGAGCTCCAGCCCGCCCTCGATAAATCATTCCCGTCTCCATCTCGTTCTCATACTCGCTTGAAATAGAACAGTGGAAATCTCTCCCCAGTCTCTCCAGCCCTTGATCATCCCCCACCCTCTCACCCATGCACCCCCCCCCATGCGCCCCTCCCCCGATCCAATCCTCCCCCCCAATCCAATCCCAAAATACGCCGCTAAAAATCAAACGCGCCGATCCTGGCCCTCGTCACCCTCTCCATCAGCTTGGTGCCCCGCGCCAGGTTGTCGAACCCGTGTGGCACCCCGGCCCACAGCCGCACCTCGACCTCGACCCCGGCCTGGGCCATCCGGCGGGCGTACTCGACCGCCTCGTCGTGGAACAGGTCCAGCGACCCAATGTCGATGTAGGCCCGCGGCAGGCCGGCCAGGTCGCGGACCCGGGCCGGCACCACGCCGTTGGGGCCCGGCGCCGCCGCGTCCGGGTTGCCGGCCACCCGCTCGCCCAGGTACGCCGTCCAGCCGATCCGGTTGTCGCCGGCGCGCCAGATCAGGTGCGGCGCCAGCCCCGGCGACACCGGCCGGCGGATCGTCAGGTCGTCGAGCATGGGCTGCAGCAGGATCTGGCGCGCCAGCGGGGGGCGGAGCCGGCGG
>JAOYNC020118319.1:0-28883 GCA_025802115.2 Bertia moriformis
AGCCGCCGAAGCTGAGAAGAGAGCTGCCGAGATCGATATGGGATATGGCCAGATTGAGGACGGCAATGACCAAGTCGACACAGCAGCTGACGGGGAGTAGGTTACCGTTACTGCGGGGACTGGTCGCCGAAGGGCGATCCCAGAGATTAGAGGTCGTTCCTAGCAGCCTGATTGAGGGCAGATGGGCAGAGGCCAGAGGGTATTGTTGGCACGCCAGTCGAGGACAGTCCAGAGGTTATTGTTAGCACCCGGGCGAAGGCAGATGTCCAGGGCCAGAGGCCACTGTCAGCAGCTCGGTCGAGGTCAAACAGCAGAGACTGGGGATGCAGACCGGCCTGGTGGATGTGAGAAGGGAGTCGAGGTGGCAGTAGCATCCCTACAACGATGAGCAGACAGTTTTAGCCCCCAAATGATATCGCTATCCATCCTCATTCTCGCGGTGTATAACAACCGGACTATCAGAGTTGTAGCAGATAAGAGGCCGGGAGTAGCATGCATGCATGCATGCACTCGAGAGAAGGTTGACTCGTCGTCGTCGACGAGGGCTCGTCTGGAGATGGCCCGGCAGAGCAGTTGTTGTGTTCAATCTCGGGCTGCGGCCCTCAATTCTTGACCCCCCCGAGACAAACCTTGCGGGCGAGACGATAGTCAGAGAACTGATGAAAGGTATTTTATAGCTAAAACGAGAAGCTCGATAAAAGGGAGGTAGGCTTGAGGGCGAGACTCGGGAGCCCCATGCCAGGGCGGACTTGGGGGAGGGCAAGACTTGGAAACGCCTTGAAGTTATAGAGTCGAGGGCGATACTGGGAAGATCAGATAAAGGTGGGGGATAGACCTGGGGCTGAGATGAGGAAGCCTAGTGGATGGGACAGCGGACTACAGGGCGAGAACCGGATATCCTACAGTACGGTAGGCAGGTTGGGGGGGGCGAGATGCGGACAACGCATGACAGGGTGGACTTGGGGGCGAGATCAAGATGCCCCATGCCGGGGTAGACTCGAACGCGAGACCAGGAGACCACATGGAAGGCTGGTGAAAGGGAGGACGGCAGACTGCGTGGCGGGACCGGGATACCCGAGGACAGGGTAGAATCTACGACGGGACCTTGAAACCATACGCTTTGATAGAACCAACGACCAGACTTGGGAACCAGACGATGTGATATATAGCATTGTGGGCCAGAAACAGCGGACAGGGGGTGGTAGTTTGAGGATCAATCATGGGAGGAATGAACGGCCACGGGAGAGAGCGGTTGGCGGCAAGACAGCGGAAGAATACGTCGCACCTTGAAAAAGGGCGAAAACATCCGACATCTAACATGACCGGTGTGGAGGGTAGATAGAGCTGTTCACTTGCTCGGCCTCGGGATAATACAACCTGCGGCCGTCCATCGCGTGCGCGCGCGCATCGTGGTGGCCGGCGACGAATCAGAAGCCGCCCCTGCTTGATCGGTGTGCTGCCAGCCGCTAGGCTCTTGATACTGCGAGCCTTGGACTCGGGAGCATGCTGCACATGCACATGCAGTCGCGAGTGTCAGATGGCATGCATGCATGCATGGCGACGTGGGTCATGATTGGTCGGACCTTCAGTGCTCCTGCTTTGCTGGAACTGCGATACGCGGCCGCAAACCCAACCGGATCTTTGCCTGCCGACTTGGCTGCTGGGACTGACTGCGATATGCGGCCGTGAATCTACCGAATCTATAGCTGCCTATTTGACTGCCGGGACGGCGAGACGCAGGCGCGACTCGAATGGCATGCATGCATGCCGACCTGCTGATGGTTGGTGGCCAGTTGACGGCTGCTACTTATTCTACGATAAGCGGCCTCGAATCAGAAAGGCGCATGCCGACTTGACCGGCAGGACTGACTGCGATACGCGGCCGCGAATCGAGTGATCTGCATGCATCGAGACTTGGCTGGGAAGTGAACTGCTGCTGCTGCAGGGGCGACGATCCGCGGCTGCGAGTCCAATAGGTTGCATGCATGCCGACTTGACTCCTGGGACTGGCCGGCTGCCATATGCGGCCGCGGATCATATAGCAGCGCACCCATGCCTGCTGCCGCCCAACTGCCTGGACTGCGAGACGCGGCCCGGAATGCGCTACACGGCTGCAAATAAATTACAATGTGCATGCCAGCTTGGAGATCTCCGAGGTGTATTTGACTGATGCTGCAGCTGCAGCTGCGGCTGCGAGCACCGCGCGACACGCGGCCCGGAATTAGACCATGATAGCATGCCCGTCTCGTCGGTCCTTGGTAGACACGTGTCTGCGCCCGCCATGGCGACCACATACATACAAGTCGCGAATTAGATATTTAGCTGCTCCCCTCGGGCGCGTGGTATAGACACTCTCTCCACCCCCATCCACCCCCCCTCCATGTACCTGAATAAACATCGGGCTTGGATGTGACAAGATGCCGTAGTCCAAAACATATATACCACCGGCCAGGATCAGTGGCCCCTCGCTGACCAACTGGTGGGGTGTGATGCCGGTGCCGAGATCAAATCGGTAAAGCAATATACAACAGGTACCGCGTCGAACAGCAAAGGGAGCAGAGCAGCCTCCCCCCCGCGATGGGGTCCGTCCCGCGGTGGCAGATGCCATTGGAGCCAGCAATGCCCCCCCCTGCGCGCGACGACCGTTGCTGATGCCGCGGCGACGACCATTGCCGCCGCCGCCGCCGCCAAATCAAACCTATCAACAAGTTAACCCCCCTGACCCCCTCCTCCTCTCCCCCATGCGGGTCGCTGCCGACTTCTGATACCGACAGTGGTACCGCCTGCCCAATGAGAACCTCGGCGGGTTCCCCTCGGCGCAAATTGTTGATTTTGTTGGTGGCAATCCGACCCTTGTCCTGGAAACATCTATGGAAGCTCCACTCGCTGCGAATCTTGCAGCTCGTGTCGCTCGTTCGAATATATCTCCTGCGGCGGCGGCAATGGTGGTGGTTGCTGATGCTGCTGTTGCTGGGCCATGTACTGCTGCTGCTGCCACTGGTAGTACATCTGTTGCTGCTGCTGGTCTGGGGTCATTGGCGAGTAGAACGGTGCCTTGTCTGGGCTCGTCATGTTGATCGACTCGTTGTAGCCAGGCACTCCCGGGGCCGAGTGCATCGACCATGACGGGGTCGAGGGTGCCTGGCCGGTGAGCGGCGAGCCGACCGAGACGCCGCCACGGTAGGTCGAGATGCCGAGTGCGGACGGGCTGTTCTGGCCCGGCGCCGACATCTCGCTCATGGACGGGGCCGCTCCACCCGGGGGGCTTGCTCCCGGGTCCATCGAAGGGGATGAGCCGGCGACGGTGGGTGACTGGTTTGGTTGTCGGGCCCGTTTGCGACGGCGCAGCAGCAGAAATGCGGCGGCGGCGGCGGCGATCAGGCCGATAGCGCCGACCGCTGATCCCACGGCGATGCCGACGGTGCTGCCGCTTGAGGAATTGCTGTGTCCGGAAGCTGCATCATCCTTTCCAGGGGCCGAGCCGGTTGTAGAAGGCGTGCTCGTGGCCGACATGGAGCGGGTTGTCCCGGTGGGGACCACTCCGATCGTGGTTATGGCGGTTGGAGCCTCTGCAGCAGCAGCAGAAGCAGCAGCGGTTGGTTAGCGACGCGCCTCCCTCAAGAGTCCCCTCTCGGGCAGACAGTTGCAGGTCTTCAGACCGTGCTCACCGTTGAATACCAGCACATTCGTGCCCGAGTCGCAGTCGGCCGGTGCATTATCGACGCAGTGGAATATCGTCCCGTCGCCGCCACAGCTGGCAATGCCGCACCCGCCCGCCATAAAGTCGTTAAACGGCGCATCCGGGTTGATGCAGAACTTGGGACACGAGTCGCTGCGCCACTCCTGATCGGTGCAGGAGCCGCGGACGAACAGGGTGGCGCCTGACTTCTGGACCTCTTCGCCGGTCGCCTTGCACATCTTGTTGCTCATGCAGGCGTACCCGTCGCCGCAGCATCCCGCCTGGACAGTGGTGCCATTGGCCGTGATGTCGCACGGGGTGTCGCCGGGCGCGAGGCTTCCGTCGGGGTAGTAGCACATGGCGACGTCGGGGTCGATCGCGGCGGAGACGAGTGTCAGGAGAGACCAGGGGAGCATGGTGGCGGCGACAGCGGCAGCCGCCACGACAAGGCCGGAGCCCGCCGGCCGTCGATACCGCGGCATGACGTGCCGGCGTGCCGAGACAGATGGTGTGACTTGATGGATCAGGTGGCGCGCGCGCGGAATGGCCACGGCACAACACACAGGTCGGTAAGAGGGCAGACAAGGCAGACGCGGCGAAAACGAGCGGATAGCGGTGAGAATTACAGAAGGAAAATGACAGGAAAAGAGCACCAGAAAAGAAAAAGGAAGAGCAATCGGCGACGGTGGGCGAGAGAGATGGACGAGAGAGCCCGACAGGCCGACACCGAGCCACGCCCCTGTCCCTACGGAGCCAAAACAAGGATGGATCAATCAGCGCTGACAAGGAGACGGGAGAAGGGGGGCGGCCTGCATGTAATTGGGCCACATTGGGGCACTTGGTGCGGTTCCGGTTCCCGAGGGTATGCATGAGTGCCGGGCCCCAATCGCGGATTAAGCGCGCATGGCTTCCTCGCCCCCCTTTTCAGAATTGCCACCGCCGCAGCAGACGAGCGCGAGGAGCAAGGGGGGTATCACTGCATGTGGAGGCAGGGGGCAGTAAAGCGGCCGAGGAGGATGGGAGCCACGAAGCCAGCCTGATCTCGACCGGTGGGATTGCGAATCCGCGCCCTTGCCCCGCCTCGGCTCGCCTGCGTCTGTGACCCTCTGACGGCACTGGATCAGAGCGGCGGGCGGCACAGCCAGATTGGAGGAGTCGGACGAGGAGGACACCCGCTGTTTTCCTTCTTCATCTCGCACGCGACGGCCCCTCCGCCGCCCCCTGCCCTGCAATCCTGGTTGCTTACTCACCCTGACTACCGGGTCAGGGGGGGCAGTAATGACAGTGGCAGCAGCAGCAGCAGGAGTCAGTCGATCGAACAGCGGCGACAAGGGACTGATTCTGGGACGGCGGCCGATTAGATGTCCGACTCGGGCGGTATGCGCGGCTGTGCGCGGTGCTCGAGTGGATGTCTTCTCGGTCGCACGTCACGGCCCCCCCCCCACATGCCGACCGGAAGAGACATGGAACGCTGTGGCTTGTCTTGCGTTTTGATAGTGTGCCGTAGGCTTTCTTTCCTCGCTGTTCTCGCTTTGTGGGGGGGGACTGCAGCCGTGCAGTCGCGCGCGCCTGGGCGTCCATCTCCGAGCTATGCATCCCCGATGCCACGCGATGATAAATCAGCCCGGCAGTTCTCCTTGGCCGGCGGCTCGAGCCCAGCCCAAGCTGTAACTCGGGATGGCCCTGTCGGACTCGAACAAGCGGAGCGGGGCTGGCTAAAATCCGCGAGGATGCGAACCCATGGGGGAGGCCAATATAATCCGCGAGGCTAAATCTGCGGGCCAAATAAAAAATCCGCTTGGTGATTGGTTGGATCAGGTTCAACCTTGGCATTCATGGGCTTGCGCCCCTGCTGCACTGCACTGCGCCTATGACATGGGCACTGCGACCCTACCCGTTCTTCTGCCCGATATCCAGACTCTGGCCGTCAAGTACACACCCCCGTACCTCGCCTCCATGGCCACCCACCCAGCTCAAGGACTCTGCCAGCCGGCTCGTCCACACCCACACATCTTCGAAGCCGACGGCGAGCAGGGGGTGCACGTCGATTGAGCCGCACAAGTCGGCGAGAAATGCCGAGAAGAATCTCGGCTATACGTATGGGGGGAGTGACAGAAGGGGATGGCGAGAATTGGTGAAGAAGGCGCATGTGCGGCAGGGAGATTTCTGCTGAACCCGGGGTGGCGCCCAGATTCAACCTGGAGCAGGTCTCGGCCGTGTCCGTAAGCCTCATCCTTCTTCATTCATGAAAATCAAATACTCGAGGGGGACCCGACAGGGACAAGAGCGCTTCTTGGGCCTGCGTGGCGGTAGTGGTGCTGATGGTGATGATGTGATTGCGAGGGCGAATAAGCGGCCGGGCTGTGTTGATCAGACGAGCCCACCGCGACCCATCCGAAGTGATGGACCTTTGGTCGGTCCACTGTACATGCAAGCCCACTGTACATGCAAGCCGCTCTCAGCGGTGCACTATCCAACCCGCTTCTCGGCCTCGGGTGGGGGCGGGCCGGTCGCGGCCGGTCCACGATGCCGGTCTTGCGGATCTCCTGTTACCCCTCGGGACTGGGGTGCGCAGGCGGGTCTTGGCGGTGCGCAAAAAGGTCTCAGCAGTGCGCAAGGAGGCCTCGGTGGTTGGCTGCTCGATCCTAGTGGCCCCCCTCGGTACCGGGGTCCACCAGCAGGTCTCGACGGTGGGCTGCTCGACCTCGGGCAGGGGCGGACCGGTCGCGGCCGGCTCAAGGTGGCAGACCTCCTCTTGTCCCGGTACGGAGCCAGATCTCGGCGGTCCCGCTGCCCCTTTGCTGCTCGATCTCGGCCGGGCCGGTTGCGGCTGGTTGAAGGCAGTGGTCCTCTTGTCCCGGTCCTCGGGCGCGTAGGCGGACCTCGGGCGCGGACGGGGCGGCCCGGTCGCGGTTGGTCGGTTCAAGGAAGTAGCCGTCTTCTTAAGTGACGCGGCCGGTGTCGGTCCAAGGCGGCAAGCAGCCCTCCTGCCATCCTCGATCCCAGGGTGCGTAAGCAGACCTCGACAGTATGCCGTCCCTTCCTTCACTACTCGACATTGAGGGAGACAAGCCAACCGCGGCCGGTCGAAAGTGGCAGTCCTTCTCTTGAACGGCGGCCCCAAGGAGGGGGCGCCGCAGACCTCGAAGCGCATGCCATCTGTCCCTTGGGCTGTCCCTTGGTTGCTTAACCTCGGGGGAGATTGGTCGACGGCGACGGGTCGAAAGTGGCAGTCCCCTTGGTCCAAAGGCGTGGCCGGGGCACATCTCGGAGGGCATGCCGTCCGTCCCTTTGCTGTCCCTTTGCTGTCCCTTTGCTGTCCCTTTGCTGCTGCGTACATTGAGCGACACGAGCCAATCGCGACCGGTCGAAGCAGTAGCCATAGTCATATCCATAATCCCAAGATACGCATATATTGCCAACCGCGGGCTCCTCATTGGATTCCTCCGCCATGTCGCCGGCGCCCCATTGCCCACTCAACCTTGAGGGGCACTAACCAATCTTTTTTTTTTTGACTGTGCAAGGTAATTATCCTGCCACCACACCCTTGCCCTCGAAAAGCCGCGATTATAACAAGGCACAACTCACCATCTGTCCACCCTGCCCAACCTCGAAAACCGCGAGTGTCCAAGACACCAGTCATCCAACCACCCTCCCCAAACCTCGAAATCCCGCGACTGTGCAAGAGTACCATCCCTGTCGAAAGCCGCGAGTGGACAAGCGAGAACTCGGCGCAAGACAAATAGAAGAACGGATCCTGCAACGACCCACGAATATGGATGTAGCCTGGACAGCCTATTATCACTCCTGGCCGCGAAGTTTACTGCGAAAAAGAGTCTCTCAATCATCCAATTACGAGAACAAGCACCACATGCCTGACTGCAGCAGCGCTTTCTCACTCCCTCAGGCACACAATATCCATCAAACGAGCCGCTCCCAGGACTACGGCCCCCCTCCTTCATCGGCGACAGCATCCCATCCCCAGCCGCCAATCCTATTATCCCGTCCCGC
Organism: Bertia moriformis; assembly: GCA_025802115.2. NCBI lineage: Eukaryota > Fungi > Ascomycota > Sordariomycetes > Coronophorales > Bertiaceae > Bertia > Bertia moriformis. Next base: position 7,691 of record JAOYNC020118319.1, read on the forward strand.
CCCCAATCTATCCGATTACCTTCCCCCCAAAATCCAGCTCGCTGTAGACTCAAGTACGCTCACCAGATGGACGACCAAACCAACCCAACATCATTGTCGTCATCGGCTGTCCTCTCACACACGAAGAGAGGAAGAAAAGAAAAAAAAAGATCCAGCGCGCGCTTGGAAGTAAAACCAGATACCATCGCCCCTCGCCCCTAGCTCCTCGCTCTCCCCTCCTCTCCGTCATGCCACAAGAGGATCCCTTCCCGTCCGGGATGATAAACGAGAAGGACAATCTCAACCTCTCAACACAGCATGTCTCCCATCCAGCCAGGTACTCGCTCTCGCTCCCACGCCCGTTCCGATAAGCTAATCTGGGCACAATGCTCATCACTCGGCAGAGATGCCTTGCCCGACCCCCCCACACACACTACAAACCCCCAGGTGGCCTGACCCCCCCTCCCGGCATTAGTGGTGGCTGGCCATCATCGTCTAAACCCCAAACATGTCTCAAGTTCGTTCACTTGTGGCTTTCTCGCTCACTTGCCCGTTACAACCTCGATCCCCGAGACTGATCACAAGAGGGAGATGGTGAGAAAAGGCGGGGGAACTGATCGATCGAAGGGAAACGCGACAAGGTGAAAAAATAAAAGCAGAAAATGAATCCCAATTCCTCACACCGCCCGGTCGTGACACCCTGTCGTGGGCCCCGGACCAGATTCGATTGAATGGCTACAACAGGGAGGAGAGGTTGCGGTGGCCGACCGCGTCGCAGTCGCGGTCATGACCCTCATTGCGGGTGAGCGTCCGGACCTGGGGGGTTGGTCTCGGTCGAGGATCCTCCTCCGTCCCAGTCGTATCCCATTGTCCGTCCGGTCGAATCCTACCCGAGGAAGCTACCGCTTCCACTGGACGGAATTGGCGGCAGGGCGGGAGCCGTAGCTGACGTCGTGGTCGCGGGGGTGGCCGGGGCCGAAAATTCCGACTTACGGTTGTTATTACGGGTCCAAAAGTCAATCGACTCGATCACGTCGCCGCCCTTTTCGTCCTCGTATGCAAACAGGATCTGAGTTTGGTCAGTGACGCACACAGATGCGGGGATGGGAATGTGGATCCGGTCTGATCGCTATACGGAACGTTGCAGGCAGGCAGGAAGGCAGGCAGACGGGTGCTGTACCTCATGTGTGCTGCTATGCAGCATCCGGATGTTCTTGTGAGGCACAATGTGCACCGCACCCGACTCGATGCTGCGCAGCTCGATAAAGTCGGTCTCGAACGCCAGGATCCACGGGTAGCTGAGCGCGAACGCGACCGGGTTGCCCTCCCAGTCGATCCGCCACTCGGGTCGGGATCGCCATCCGTTGCGGTTCACGAAGAAGGAAAAGTCGGAGTAGTTGAGCAGGAACTCGCCGTTGAGGCGCTCGATCTGGACCGGCCTCACGCTCTCGCGGCGGGCCACAAAGTCCAGAGAGGTGTCGGCCTGATCCAGCAGCGACTGGGTCTCGAGCGTCTCGAGCGAGACGACCTCGAAGCCCTTGGAGCAGGACACGCAGAGCTTGGACTTGAGGAAGTGGACGGAGTAGGCCTCGGCCGGGATGTAGACCTCCTTGAAGGCCTTGAGTTCGTCCTGGCCGGCATTGATGAAGCGGCCAAAGCCCTTTTGTTTCTTGGATGACAGCATCGCGTCGTTGGGCTCGAAGACCTTGATGGTGGTAGACATGGCGTGCGGCTTGAGGCAGCAGACGAGGTGCCGGCCGAGGCAGACGCCTGTTCGGAAGTAGCTGCAGTGGCTCTGAATCTTCTTTGGCTTGACCGATGAGCTGTGGCTGCTGCCACCCCCACCGCCGCCGCCGCCGCTGCCGCCGCCGCCGCCGTCTGAGGAGTCGGCCAGCAGGACGGAAAGCGGGTACGACTGCAGCGACTTGTTGGCGAGAACGAGCAGGAGCTGGTACTCCTCGAGGATATCGACCTGGGTGACGCTGGTAGCCTCGATGACGCGCCTCGGGGGCTGATCGCGAGCCTTGCGGTCGGACACGTAGAGACCGTTGTCGGTTCCGTAAAGCAGTCGGCGGCCGCCATCTGTCAGAGGGGTTAGTTTGGTTGACTGGTCAGCTGGAGTGCGGGGAGCGGAGGGAGGAGGGAAGAAGAGGGAGGAGGGAAGAAGAGGGAGGAGGGAAGAAGAGGGAGGAGGAAGAAGAGGGAGGAGGGAAGAAGAAGAAGGGGACAAGGGGATGGATGGAAGAGAAGGGAGAGAGAGAGAGAGAGAGAGAGAGAAAGAGAGAGGAGAGATTGAAAAAGAGATAGGGAATACGGACCAAAGGGCACGGCGCAGTTGACCTTGTTGGTGGCGCCAAAGTAACCGGCCGAGACGGTGGTGCTGTTGAAAAAATCGGCCCGGGACCGGAGCCGCTGCTGGGCCGAGTCAATGAACTCGAGCCACTTTTTGCGGCCCGACTGGCTCGGGGCGAACAGCGTCAGCTCGTATCCGTTCTTGCCCAGCAGCTGGAAGGTGATGGGCCAGCCATCGCTCTTCTTGGCGTCGCCGCCGCCGCCGCCGCCGCCGGCCGATGCGCCGCCGCCGCTGCTGCCGCCGCGGATGGACGGGATCAGGCTGGAGGATGATCTCTTCACGGGCGCGGTCGAGGGGATAACCTCGTCCATCTCCCGGATGTAGAGCAGCTCGAGCGGGATGGGCCGCCGGTACGACTTGACCTCCTCCGTCTTGCCCTGCTGCTTGACCCGGACCAGCAGCACGGCATGGTCGAATAAAAAGGCGGTGATCTCGGTCGGGTCGGTCGGGCCCTTGCGGAGCAGGCTCTTGTAGACCAGCTCGCGGCCGTCATCGGTGAGCCGGAGGTCGACCCGGTCGCCGGGCTTGAACTTGAGCTGCTCGTGCAGGCGCCGCAGGTTGAATCGGTTCTCGGCCCGGCCCGACTCGGTGTTGACGCGGCTCAGGAGGTCCCTGATCATGACGAGGACGCGGGGGAGGTCTTGGAGGTCCTGGCTGCCCTCCTCCGTGTACTTGAGCACGTTCTCGAGCAGAAGCGGGTACCGGGCCAGCCGGGTGGTCGGCTTGGTCAGGTAGCCGTTGAGCTCCAGCTTGCGGGACTCCTTCCGCCGCTCAATGTCGTCGACGAACTTGGAGAAGGCCGGGTTCGTGGCCCGCTCGTTCTCGAACTCGAACTTGGCCTCGAGCTGGCGCGCGCCGTAGTAGATGAAGGGGCCGAACTGCGGCACGAAGTCGAGGAAGATGTCGCCGAGCAGGCGGACCACGGGCTCGCGCTGCTGCCGGTCGGTCAGCGACTTGGCGAACCGGCTGCTGATCGCGTGGATGGCCGGGGGGTCGATGATGTTGGAGAAGACGGTGCGGACGACGCGGTCCCGGCGCGGCGCCGGCACCGGCGAGTAGGCGGACCGGAGCGGCACGATCCAAAAGTCGCGCAGGTACTCGAGGTCCTTGACAAAGTCGCGCTCGGTGTAGCAGATCTCGGATATGACTTCCTGCCGCTTCTTCTCCCGCTCCGACACGGAGCTGGCCACGTCCGCCGGGACCGAGTTGATCCACAGCTTCTGCTCGTCGGTCTTGTCGTCGGCGTCGTCGTCGCCGGCGGCCAGCCCGGCCGCGGCCGCGGTGGCGCGCGACGACAGGTTCAGCCCGGGCGGCGGCGGCGATTTGAAGTTGAGGCGGGACACCTGCTCGAGCCGGCGGGGGCACGCGATCGAGTAGCACAGCTGGTCGCGGGTGCACGTGGGCGAGTAGCAGTCCGAGAGCAGGACGAAGACGCCGTTGACGGTCGGGGACGAGCCCGACTTGTACTCCTCGTCCTGCTCCTCGTCCTCGCCCACGAGGCTCTCTCGGAACTGGTACATCTCCGTGGCCGAGTCGCGGAGCCGGTGCTCGTACGTGACGTCGTGGAAGTACTTTTGCGCATCGAGGGCCCGGCCCAGCAGCAGGGCCAGGTTCCGGTCCGAGGTGCGGATGATGTGGGACAGCACGTCGACGGCCTCGGCGCCGCTAAAGGCATGGTGGTAGGTGAGCTCATTCTTGGTCCGGTCGCCGGTCGTGATCCGACGCCGGAACCAGACGGCAACCCGGGACAGCAGGGCCGGGTAGACCATGGCGGGCCGGACCTTGGCGGTGGGCGGGCGCTCGCCGTCGACGGACCGGGTGGAGCGCCGGTACGCCAGAGAGGACTGGTCGTCGGGTCCGGTCATGGTAGTAGAGGCCATGGACATGGTCCGGTCGCCATCCAGAGTGCTGCCGGCAATGGACGACGTGATGCTGGCTGTCCTCGGCTTGGGGGGGCCGTAGCCGTTGTTCAGGCCGGCGCCGGCGCCGTATCCGTCACTGTAGCCGCCCCCGTACGGAGGGGTCTGCTGCCGGGTCTGCTGCCGGATCTGCTGCTGGTGAAAGCCCCCGGCCGGGTCGTCGTTGGGTCGGCGGTTCGGGACGACGCGGCCGCTGATGATGGTGTGGTTAATAGGGTTGCTGGTGGCGGTGTTGTAGTTGCTGCTGTTATCGCTGCCGTTGGAGTAGGGCTGGGGCGGGTATCCGGTCAGGGACATGGTCCGATCGTCTGGTGGCGGCCGGCCCGGAATCAATCGTCCCTGTGCGGTGGTCCGGGACGAGTTCTGGAGAGGGGGTCCTCCTCGCGGCGGAGCCTGGCTCGACTGATTGTAGTAGGCGGCCGACACGGCGGCCGGGCCGAATGCGGCTGGCGCTGCTGCGGAAGGTGCACCGTAGCCGGGCCTGGGCATGGACGCCAGAGATCGAGTTCGGGTGGGGTCGCTGTACATGGCAGCGGCGGCGTTGGCAGCGGCGGCGTTGGCCGGCAGGCCGCGCTGGTAGTATTCCCCCCCCCCTCCTGCCCCGGCCATGGGCCCGGGCGGCCCCCGCAACGGGATTACGGTTCTGAGATGGGAAGGCGGGCCTCGGGCCGGGCCATCCTGGTCGTAGGCAGGACGCCAGCCCGGACGCTGCTGCTGCGCCGGCGCGCCATGATCCGGGTAGCCATGTTGCGGCGGCAGGGGCGACGGCGGCGCCGGCCCAGGGGGGCGGCCTGCCGAAACGGACCGCGGCGGGTAGTATCCCCTTGCTCCAGCGTCCCCGCCTTCCGGCCCAAGCGCGCCACCGGGCGTTCCGCCACGCGACGGCGGCGGCGGCCACGGCTGGCCCTGGGTCGGCGGGGAGTCGCGATGGTCTTGATAGGGCTCCTGCGGTGGCAGCGGTCGTCGATGGGCGGCCGGCTGGCGGGGCGGGAGGCCGTCGGGCGCGGTCGAGGTCATGGTCTGGGTCCGGGAGCTGTCTGGCGGGCCCTGGCGCGAGTGCTGCTGCTGCTGCTGCTGCATCTGCATGTGAAGCTGCATCTGCTCAAACGATTGCTGCGAGGCCGCGTTGAAGGTGTGGGACCGGCCCGGCGGGGGGGGCGCGCCGAAAATGTCGCTGTAGGCAGCTTCTCTCCGGAACCCGCCGGTGGCAGGACCGGGGCCGGGGCCGCCGGGGCCGGGCCGACCGGGAGGAGGGCCCCCGTACTGGCCTCCTCCTCCGCCTCCTCTCCGGTCTTGGGGGTGGTAGTCGGCCATTACTTGTAGATGGGCGGTCTGTGGAAGGGGGATAGCTGCCGGCAGACAGCAGCAGGATAGATAGGGAGGCGGACGGGCCAGGGCGGGCCAGGGCAGGCCAGGGCAGGCCAGGGCAGGCCAGGCAGGCTAGGTAGGGCAGGCAGGCCAGGGCAGGCTACCAGGCTAGAAAGTAGTAGTGGTGGTGGTGGTGGTGGTGGTGGTGGTGGTGGGCAAGAGGAATGTTGGCCAAAATGATCAATCAGAGAGTGCAAATCAGAGGGGGGGTCGACAGGCGGACACAGCTGGTGAAAGGCCGGGTTTCTCTGTGGCTCTGATTCCCCCGATTGCTTGTTTCTGCGTCGTCACCAGCCACCGGCTCTGGCACTTGGAGAGGGGGAGAGGGGGAGAGGCCTTGTCCAGACTCTTGTTTTTTCTTCACTGTTCAACCTCGGGCGCGCCCCCCCTTGTCTGACTCTGACGGTGGCCCCTCTGTCCGTCTCTGCAGGGACTGACCGGTTCAATCTCGCTGGTTCGTTGTTTTCGGGTGGTCAGTGGCCGGTCGGGGAGGGGGTCTGTTTTCAGTGTCGGTCTTTGCTCTGCCAGGTGGGCGTGGCCGATCAGACAGCCAGTTAACTAGAGGGCACAGGGGCAGCCGGCTAAAATTGGGTCTGCCCCAACCAGGCTGTCGGCTGTTGGCTCCTGGTCTATCTAGCTTGTCGGATGAGTGCTGGAGCTAGGCAGCGCTGCCAGCTTGGAGCCCAGTGGTGGTCCGGGGGGGTTTTTTTTTTTTTGCTTGCTCCTTTGCTCCACGTGGTTTGTCGGTCGATTGGGCACCAAACACCGGCATGGAAAGGGGGGCCAGAGACGGTGGTGTGTGGAAGGCAATGATGGCGGTGGTGGTCTGACGATGGTGGTGTGTGGAAGGTGGCAATGGGCAATGGTGGTGGTGGTGATGTGGCAGGTGGTGATGTGGCAGGTGCTTGCCAGACGACTGCTTGCCAGACGACTGCTTGCCAGACAACTGCTTGCCAGACGACTGCTTGCCAGAGGACTGCTTGCCAGAGGACTGCTTTCCAGAGGACTGCTTGCCAGCAGGCACAGGTTTACGGCAGGGCCGGGAGGGAAAAGAGAACCTGGGGATGGGCTCTGGGCCCAGCAGGTGGTAGGGAATCTCAGCTTGAAAAACTTGCTCTCCAGACTCCCAGGGTCGGCCCAGGGGGCAAAAGGGAGGGGATTCGCATGACTAAGCGGTATCTCTGCTTCTTCTACTCCAGCCTCTGCTGCCATGCTGGCTGTCGGGGCCACCATGTCCGAGCGAGCATGCATGCAGGCAGCCCAGAACAGCGGCGCAGCAGCGGCAGCGCAGCAGCGCAGCAGCGTAGCGGCGGCGCAGTAGGTGATGCAGCAGCGCAGCGGTGCGTCCGGGCAGCAGCCGGCATCGCCATTGGCCAGGCTTAAGCCTCGCAGCATGTTCTCCAGCCCTGGGTCGCAGCCCGGCGGCGGCGGCGGTGGAGGTGGTCATGGTGGACGTGTAAAGGCCGGGGCCCGCCGAGCCAGAGAAGCCACTCGTTCAGAGCAGCCGCGACGGTGGCGGGTTGCCTGACCGGGGCGTGGCCGGGCCAGCCCCGGCCGCGGTTTGCTGACATGAGCAGACCCCTCTCCTGATTGGCTGCTTGGCCTGCTGCTCGCCTCGCGCCTCCGTCGCGGCGGCAGTGACGCGGCCCTTGAGAGCTCCAAGCTCCAGACGCCATCATCCACCGAATCCGCCGCCGGAATCGGCGATCCGAGAGCCTCGACGACCGATCGCGTCCCCGCGAATCCCCAGCTATCGCAGCAGCAGCCTCGAGCGCGATCCAATAGTGGGAGAGCGGTCCGCTTCCCCCCCGGCGTCCATGTCTGCCGCAATGGTGCTGTCGGCCGAGGCGCCAAAATTCGCCCCCTTCATCGGCATGGTGGGTCGTCGCCGCGTTTCTGACCTGGCCGGCTGGCTGGCTGACCGAATCGTCAATTCGCTAACTGGCGGCGCGGCCGTGGACAGGGAGGCATCGCCGCCGCCATGATTTTTGGCTGTACGGCTCTCCGGCCGCCGGCCCGGCCGCCTTCCTCCCCCTCCCCCCCCCGGCCCAGCCTTGTCCTAATCATGGCCCGTGTCCAGGCGTCGGTGCCGCATACGGGACCGCCAAGTCCGGCATGGGCATTGCCGGCGTCGGCACATTCCGTCCCGACCTCATCATGAAGGTGCGCCAGCGTCGGCCTCTCCTCTGCGGCCTCCCCTTCAGGTCCCCCCTCCATCCCGCTGACTGACCTCGGCCAGTGCCTCATCCCCGTCGTCATGTCCGGCATCATCGCGGTCTACTCCCTCGTCATCTCCGTCCTGATTGCCGAAGACCTCGGATCCCCAACGACAAAGTCCTACAGCCTGTTCACCGCATTCATGCATCTTGCCGCCGGCATCTCGGTCGGCATGACCGGTCTGGCGGCCGGATACTGCATTGGCATCGTCGGGGACAAGGGCGTGCGCGCTTACATGGAGCAGTCGAGGGTCTTTGTCGGCATGGTCCTGATCCTCATCTTTGGCGAGGTCCTTGGTCTCTACGGGTATGCTTCGTACCCTACCGGCCGGACTCGATTTGGCAGTTGGACGGGATTGACTTGCTGACCCGGCCCGGTTGCGGCTGCTGCGAGCAGCCTCATTGTCGCCTTGATCCTCAACACCAAAAGCAAGGGCTAGCCGGCAAGCTACGCCGGCGCTGGATTGGATTTGGCTTCGGGTATATAGTGGCGTTTTATCTGCTCTTTGTGATGGATCATTCTACTGCGGCCCACCCACCCCGAGGAAATGGCTGCCGCTGGCCCAGTCGGGCCGAGGTGAGGGATGAGGACGAGGTGGCGGGTGAGGATGATGAGGAGGATGAGCAAGAGGCCACGCGTGCGACCGCGCGCCGGCGGGAGAAACTGCGAATAGCATAGGACCAAGTAGCTGCCCGTCCAGATGAGGAGGAGGTGGAGCGGGCGCAAGATCAGGATGAGCATGTTGGCCGTGCGACGGCGGGACGGCGGGATAAACTGCATACAGTGCCCCGCTCCGACGCCCATGTCCTCTTGAAAAAAACCAACTTGCCAGCCTCCATAATCTTGCCCCCCTCTGTCCCTCTGTCAGTCTGTCCCTTCTCCCTGCGCCGGCCCGACAATCTTGGCTCCGGTACGGCGCAGTCAAAACAAGTGCAGTAGCCAGGGCCGTCGTGTTCGGCCGGACCGTAGCCGCCCGCGGCGATGCATCTACCCGATCATGGGACAGGCCAGCGAGCGAGCCGAGCCGATCGAGCGAGCGAGCGAGCGATCGATCGGGCCAGCCAGACACAAGCCGAACAGGTCCGGGTGGCGGCGGCGCCGCTGCCGCCATTACACCGCCGCTGCAGGGGTGGGCAGAGTCAATGTCTCCGCCGGACGACACTTGGCGCTACCATACCGTATACGTGTCTTTCCCGTTTCCTCTTCCTGCCCCCTCCCTACTATGGTCGCTGACCAGCCACCCTATCCGGTACTTCTTCTTCTCCCCCCCCATTTTCTTCTCCTTCTCCTTCCTCTCCTCTCCTCCTCGCCACCCCACCTTCCGTAGGACAATCTCCGTCTCTGCCGAGGCCTATATCGTGCTGTTCCTCCACCCGCATATCCCTCACGGCAGACATGAGGAGGCGAACGACGCCGCCGCTCACCATCGGCCTCACGTACGACCTCAAGTCGTGGTACATGGCTCGAGGCCTGGCCCTCGAAGACGTGTTCGAGTTCGACCATGACATTGTGATCGATACCCTGGCCCGCACCCTGGAGCAGCTCGGCCACAGGGTCGATCGGATCGGAAACGTGTTCGAGCTCGTCCGCCGGCTCGGGCCCCTTGACCCGTTCGCGCCGCTCGCCGAGCGGCCGTGGGACCTCGTCTTCAACGTGTGCGAGGGCCTGCGCGGCCGAGCCCGCGAGGCTCAGGTTCCCGCCCTGCTGGATGCCTACGGCATCGAGTACACGTTTGCGGACGCCGCCACTCTGGACCTGGTTCTGGACAAGACCCTGACCAAGGCACGCTCACCATATCCTCCCCCTGCTCCTCGTCCTCATCCTCCTCCTGCTGCTCCTCCCCCCCTGCTCCTCCTCGTCCTCATCCTTATCCTCATCCTGCTCCTCCTCCTGCTCCTCCTGCTCCTGCTCCTCCTCCTCATCCGGTCTATACCGCACTCCGTCCCCCTTCACCTCGACCTGCTCCTGCTCCTCCAGTCTATATCACCCCTCCTCTTCTTCCGTGCCAGTCTATATAGCACCCCTCTTCTAACCTCAGCCGGCGGACTCAGATGCTCCTCCGGCAGCATGGCATCCCCACGCCCGACTTCGTCACCATCGCGGCTGGCACCTCGGTCGCCGACCGCGAGGCCACCACCGCCGCCCTGCTCGCCCCGGCCGGCCTGGTCCCGACCGAGTCGTTCCCGGTGTTCGTCAAGCCCGCCAGCGAGGGCACGTCCATTGGCATCTCGGCCGCCTCGCGGGTCACCACCGAGGCCGCGCTCTTCGACACCGTCGACAGGCTCCGGGCCGATTTCCCGGGCAAGCACATGATGGTGGAGAAGTTTCTGCCCGGGCGTGAGTTCACGGTGGTGATCCTGGGGACCGGCCCGGATGCCCGGGTCCTGGGCGTGGGAGAGTACGTGTACGCCGACGCGCTGCCGGTCGAGGAGCGGTTCCAGTCGAGCGAGGTCAAGACGCAGGGGTGGAAGAAGACGTATGACCTGGTAAACGTGGATCCGGCCGCCGACAAGGAGGCTGCCGCCGCCGCCGATCTCGCGCTCCGAAGCTACCGCCTGACCGGGTGTCGCGACCTCGGCCGGGTGGATGTCAAGTCTGCCGGCCACAGCGCGGACGCGGATCCGAGTCCGCAGGTCATTGAGGTGGGTGGACCCCGATTTCCCTCTCTCTGCGCTGCGATTGCCCCCTGGCGCGTCATGTTGCTGCTGCTGCGGTTGGGACTGGAAGCTGATCGAGTGCGTGTGCCCCCCCCAGGTGAATGCGCTGGCGGGAATCCACCCCGCCCTGTCGCACCTGACTCTCATTATACGCGCCGAGGGCATGCATTACGAGGACTTGGTCCAGGGGATCGTCGACTCGGCCGGGAAGAGGTTGATGGGGGTGGCGGAAGTGAGCGGGGTATAGATCATGTACCGACTACCACTCAACCATAGATACATATGTATCTATGGTATGGGCGTGACAAATGAGGGTCACGTCGGCATGTGGGCCAAGTAGAGATGAGGGTGGACCAGGATCGGTACGTGCAACGAGCGGATAGGAGGAGGCGGAGAGCACGTAGTGTGAGTGGCGAGGCGGCGGTATGTAGACTAAGAAACCGGAGAGAAGGGTATGCTGTTCGAGTGGTGATGAGGTGACCAGATGTAGAGCAATCAAGTACAGAGTAGGGCTTGCAGCGCGGGTGGTGAGGAAGAGGCGGCATATAGACCAGCAAATGTAGAGAAGGGTATGGAACTGGAGCGGTGATGAGGCGACATGTAGACCCAAGAAAGTGGAGAGGAGGGCATGCAGTGCGAGTGAGACGACATGTATAGAAAGCAAAGTGGAGAGCAGGGGCATTATGCAGTGCGAGTGGTGAGCAGAGGGAGGCACGTGGGCGGGCACGTAGACTATGATAGTTGACAAGAGGGCAAACAGTACGAGTAATAAGAGCGAGAGGGGGGGGATATGTAGACCAAGTAGCCGGAATCGACCCGACACGGCCTACCGGTCAAGGAGGGATGGCAGGCTCGGTCGCAGACACGGTAAAAGTGGCGAGGAACAGGTACGCGCAGGCATATCGGTATATACATATATCTGCGAGACAGTGGCGACAGCCAACGATACGCGGAACCAGGAAGCCGAGGCCTTGGGCAGCATTTCCGCCCAGCCTGGCCTGGTCAAACGGTTTTCCAAACACGACCCTCCCCGGATATGATCCCATAGTGCGCCATATGATGCCCGACCAACCAACCCAACCGTTGATGCCCCTGCCCACCCCCCACCCACACGGTCTCGGATCGGTATCCAGATTCGAGTGGGCAGGTTCTCATGGGCCGGGGCCCCGAACCGGCTTATGAGAATCGCCTCAGGATGATCCGCCGAAAGATGCTCTTCCGCTGGGCCTGCGCCTCCTCCGGTACCCGGCGCACCCGGTCAATGTTGCGCTCTCGGACCTCGATCGTCCGCAGCTGGGCTGAATGCACACATGACAATCAGGTCAGACAAGTCAGCGACGACGGACTCTAAAGGGGGAGGAGTGAGGGGGGACGGAAGACGCACAGATAAAGTCGTCCCACCGCTGATCCTCATGCATCAGCGTGCTCGCGAGTCGCTCCCGTTCGCGCTCCCGCTCGAGCCTGGCCCGGCGTGCGAGGAACGCGGCCTGCTCGCCGACGAGGTACGGGTCCTCGAGCGGGCGGAACTCTCCCCGGCCTGGCCCGGCCTCTTCTTCCTGCTGCTCCATGACCCGCTCCAACGGGCCGCCGCCGCCACCACCGGCGCCGCCGCCATGGCGATCTACTCCAGCGGCGGAGGCGCGGCTCCCGCTCCGGCCGTAGCCGGAACCGTAGGAGTACTCGCGCGCGGTGCTGGTGCGTCGCTGGGCCACGCTATGATACAGACGAGTGGTCGGGTTCGCATCCAGCGATGGCCAGGCCTGGAATCTAGTCTGGAAGTGACTCAGGTTCGGGACGCTGCGGGCGGATCCGGACGACACCGGGGGCAGACCCTGCGGGCCTCCCGCCGCTGCGGAGGCGCCGCCCCCGCCCCCACCATCCCCGCCCGAGAAGGCGGAGGAGTGGCTCGGCGGTGCGTTGGAGCCAGAGGCAGCAGCGGCCCGAGGGGTGTAAGGCGGGAGGGGGTCGGCACTGGGCATGGTCGAGTGATACGATGGAGCGTCCGAGACTGGGTCAGGCCGGCAAGGAAGCAAGTCAGTCCACCCGGTAGGAGGGAGTGGGGGGCTGGGGGGGTTGGGGGCGGTGCCGGATAGAAGCACTACTGCTGACTGACAGTACGATGGCGCTGCTGACCGGATAGATGCCGTCTCAAAATCGTCCCCACTCAGACCGGTCTCGGTCCTAGGAACCGGTATGATCGGGCCCGCCATGTCGAATCCGACGGGACCGGCAGCAGCAGCGACGACGGCCATGGCTCCGTGATCGTGACGATGGGCCCGATGAGGGCGACCGGTCTGAGAGGGTGGTGTGGTGTGGGCGTGTATGCGTGAGGGGTCGAGACGACGGCGCAGTTGTGGTGGTGGTTGTCGGCGACGGAGGAAGCAATACGGCGACCAGCCATCTGTCTCGCACCCAGCTGCTTTCCGGCTTGACAACAGAGGAGAGCGATAGATAAACAGGTTAGGGAACGGACGGCGGCCTCCTTTTGGGTTCCGCCAAGCTGGAAAACCGGCCCAGTCCAGCCAAGCAAGGCCAAGCAAGGCCAAGCAAGGCCAAGCAAGGCCAAGGGCGAAAAGATAAACCCGGTGACGGAAGCAGGACAGGCTGGCCAGTCGCAGCACCCCACCAGACATGCACCCACCCACTCAGCCGGCAAATACCTACCGACCGACCTAAGCCTCAGCGGACTCGGCAGGCATCTAATCTGGACGGCGTGCGGACCCTCGAGACTAGCCCCGAGCTGGCTGCGGGGGGTTGGGAGTGGAGAAGGGAGGGGGGGTCAGCTGTCCAGCCAGGGAGGGTGGTGAGGCGAGGAGCGGCAGCAAGCAGCAAAAGAAGCAACAGCAGCAGAACCAGCGAAAGAGAGGGGATGGTAGCACACGACCAACGGCTCGAACAGGTGGTGGTTGGGAATCGACGGCTGGGGCGCGGAAACGATCAATAAATACTGCCGGATCGGTCCGTCTCGTCACTGACTCCTTACCGACCCTGGCCAGTCAACGTCACGGGCAATCGTACCCTCCTCCTGAGCCACCACCATGAGCCGACCGAGCTACGAAGAATGGCTGCCACAGGGGGAAACCGGCTGCCGCGGCGGTTTTGCTGCGGTGCGATGCGTCCTGTGGGAGAGACGCATGTCGGGTCTCTCGCCGCGTCGCACTCGAGCGGTCTCGGTGGCACCCTGGCTGGCTGTCCGCCCTGCGTCAGTTGGCTTTTTTTTGGCGGGTGGGGTCGCTGTCGAAACAGGGAAACAAACAGATCAAGGTCGAGTCCGGCGGGGGAAAACAAACCGGAGTGCCCCCCCCCCTCGCGATTTCCGGTGGCTGTGCACACGGACATTGTCGCTGCGTCAGCCTCGGCTTGGACTTGGGGGCTGGCCAGAAGTCGTCGTCGCCGGCCCGGTTCAGGAAGATATCCTTGATCGCCTCGCAACTCGAGCGGTCAGAAAGGTGCTTGAGCCGAGTTGTCCAGTCACTGATAAGATAGCCGGCAAACAAGCGTTTGTCCTCCACCGCCGCTCGACCGCTCGACCGCGCACGAGTCGATGAGCTCATGGGAATTAGTCATTTGAGCATCCTGCTTGAGAGCGCGCTTCTTGGCCTGCAGATGTGGCATGCGGCATGCGGCATGCGGCCGATCCCACATCAAATGGGTGCTGGCAAGGCGAAATGATGATGATGAGCCGGAAAGACATGGGCCCGCCGAGTAAGTGCGCACTCTCACACATTCGCGCCCTGGGCCCACCTGCCTACCCACTTTCAAGAGAGCACCTGGCACTCCGTCTCTGTCGGGGCTCCCGGGTGTGGACAACCCTACGTCAGACGACATGCACCAAGTCAGACGATCTTGAGGTTCGATCTTGGTGGTTCGAGGCCACAAGCTGCGACAGTGGAATGGATCTCGGCCAGGGTGCGCCGGTCGGTCGAGGTCGGTCGGTCGGTCGGTCGGTCGGTCGGTCAAGATGCCAAGTCGCCACAGTGGCCAGGCCCCCTGCTCGCAAGGTAAATGGCAAATGGCGGTCAGCTTAGTCAGCTTCCCCAGTGGCCTCCCCGACCTCGCGATCGCGGCCCAGACTCGCGCTAGATCGGCAAGGATTCGAATCCTGCCTCTGGTGCAACCCCGCCGCACCGCGGTCGAAACCCGAGTCGCCGGCCGGCCCACGGTACCGTGGGCCGGCCCGCGTGGGTTGGCCGCCGGCCGGCAAAAGGAAAACCCCATCACCAGCGTTCCATTCTCCGAGTACTGCCACGGAGCAAGACACTCGGCAGGACCGGGACACGGCATGATGCCTCACGTCACAGACTCCTTCCTGTCCATGCAGCCGCGGTCGGTTCCAGAAGGAGCCCGAGGGCGCACAAGGTCGGATCGTGTGGCCATCTGATCGTTCGATCAGTCACGACGCCGTATCACTGAGATTGTCCGTCCTGACTGCTCTGCCCAGTCCGAGCGACGCCGAAGCTGACAGCCGGAGATGGCAGGTTGCCCCCCCCCGCATTCCCCCTCCACCATGTGTTCTGGCCGGGACAGCGCGATCGACAAGGGCCTGGCCTAGCCTGCCTGCGTGTACGGCGAGATGGGCCTCCTCCGCATAGTCCGTCGCTGGGATCCGAGTCAAAACTCGGCACGGCACATTGCGATTACCTGGTCCGGTGCGGCGATCGCCTCTCTCTGCGTTGTTGATGGGCGAGGGACCCGACAACGGTGACAGCCCCCTTGACAACTCCCCAGTCAGGCAGCGACGCCAGCAGGCATCTGGTGTCCGCCACCTCAGCTGTGGTTATTACATGTTCTCGTCTCGGGAAGCACCCTAAGCTTGCCTCTTCCCGTCCCCCCTTCTCTGCGTAATCCCGGGGGGGCGCTCAGATATCGCGTGGAACGGACTTGATCAGCCGTGGCGGTCATCTCGCCGGAGTGCCCCGGCCGTGGCACACGTTCGACAACTGATACTGCCGCCCTTGTTGTCGATGGAATGGAGCACGACCGGAATCCACCAGTGTCCCGCATACATGGCTCGCATGCCCGGTCGCGCCGCCGGCGCCCGAACTCCATTCCCTCCCGGCCAGCTCAGCGCATGTGCCCCGCCCCCCCTCGTGTCTCGCGGCTCCCGGCCGAGCCCAGCTAGATAAACTTGTCCGGCGTAAAGTCGACCACAATGATACGGTCCGTGATCTCCCTCAGTCGCTGCCGGACCTCGGCATGGGCCGGGTCCTCTTCGACGTAGTAGTTCCGGTCCTCTTCCGATTGGAATTCAAACACGAAAGCGTGCGTGATGCCCTTCTGCGAGGTGGGCCCGTCAGCAAGGGGCGCTTCTGCGAGCGAACATGGCGAGAATGGGGAGAGAAGGGTGGGCAACGGACCTGAAGCCCCTCGGGCGAATGGTCCTTGCCTCCACGGACTGACTTGATGTACGGCTTGCCGTTGAGCGGGTGTAGACATTGGGCCTGGAGCTCCAGCAAATCGCTGGTCGCCTGTCGGGGGGGGGGGAGCCCGGCTGGTCAGCGGGAGTGGAACTTGGGTTGATCGGCAGTGACGCAGGGGTATGGAGAATACGTGCCCGACTGAGGGTCATCGGGGTGGTGTGGTGCTTGAATCGAATAAGCACCACGTGGTTTATGTTGCCGCCGCCGCCGCCGCCGCTGGCGCCGCCGCCGCGACTCGACGGCTCGGCGTATCTTGCAACGGTAAGAGGGCCGCGCCAGAGGAGGAGGACCGTGAGGATGGCGGCGATTGCGGCGAGGAGCCAGCGGACCGAGACCATGGCCTGACTGATGGCCACCATTTTCAGACAAGTGCAAGAAGGTGATGATGATGGTAAGCCGGGTTGTTGTCTTGTTGTCTTGTTCTCCTCGTCCCTCGTCGCTCCTGCCGTGCGCCCTCTTGCCTTTTCCAGTCGTCCGGATTGTCCCGCGTCGGAAGAACGGCCCCGCAGGCTCTCTCCTCGCGAGCCTTCCAGCAGTAGACTGGCTAATTTCCCGGCCAGCTAATTTCTGCCAGCCTCAGATCAAGTGTGGCGGGCTTGGCACACGCTTGTGGGACATGGGATGTTTTAAGCCGTGTCGCGCTGCTGCTGCCGCTGGCAGTGGCAAGACAAGGACAGCCACGCACGCGCGCGCCCGAGACACGAGCAGCGTTTTCTTTTCGCACCCACCGGCAAATTGACAAGACCAGACTAGATACCAAGATAATGACCACGAGTTCTCTCGGAACGGCCCGTCTCTCTCTCCAGGTCTCTCTCTAGGCCTCTCTCTGGGCCGTGTTCCCGATCGGCTGGTCCCGCACCCGCCTCACCTCGTCCCCGTCGGACGACACCACCTTGATAGAGTTCCAGTCCAGCCGGTCCCTCTTCATCCTCTCCCAGTCTCCCTCGTCAATCGCGCGGGTGGCGTCTTGGATGATGACGGTCTGGCACCCGATCTGGGCGGCGTCAATCGCCGTGTGGGCCACGCAGTACTCGGCCGCGAGGCCGACCACAAACACATGCGTGATCGTCCAGTCCCGCAGCAGGCCGTAGAGCCCGCTGTCGGTCAGCCGGAGCGGGTCCCAAAACGCGCTGTACGTCTCCGTCTTGGGGTTGTTGCCCTTTTGGATCACGTGGTGGACTCGGAACACGTCCATCTCCCGGACGAGCCTGGACCCGCCCGTCCCCGACACGCAGTGGGGGGGCCAGAGCCGGGTCTCGTAAAAGTGATGGGGCTGGTCGTCGTCCCGGATCGTGATGGTGTCTGTAAACGGCTTCTTGCCGGGGTGGTTGGTGTAGAAGGAGATGTGGTCGGGCGGGTGCCAGTCCAGGGAGGCCACCTTGAGCACAAATGGGAGCGCCAGCAGCTCGTTCACAAGTGGGGCGATGTCTCGGCCGCCCCGGACAGCGAGGGGGCCATGCTGGATGAGGGCGCTCGGGCGCGTCGCGTCAGAGCAAGAGAGAGAGTGAGGCGGGCCAAGAGTAGAGAAGGGGAGGGGTAGAGAAGGGGAGGAGGAGAGGAGGGGGGGAGGAGAGGAGGATAGGAGGGGAGGAGGGGAGGAGGGGAGGAGGAGGAAGAAGACAAAGAAGATGAGGACAAGGGAAGAAAAAGACAAGACAAGGCTGATAGACAAGGCTGATAGACAAATCTGATAGACAACGCTGATGCTCACGGGCGGGCAAAAGTCTTCCTGAAAGTCGACCACGAGCAGGGCCGGCCTGAACATGGTGCTAACTACTGCCATCTCGGGTGTAGGTACTGGCCAGTTGGCGAATGGGAATGGCTGCAAGTGCTTAGTTGGGACGGACTAGACTGCTGACGGATCATGGCCTGCTCGGACGAGGCCGCGGCTTGACTACCTGCACAATCCGAAAATCTGAAAATCCGCGGCTGCTGTGCGGCTGCTGTGCTGCGCTGTGATGGCGATTCCTCTCGGCCTGGCTGCCAGCTCGCGCCGTGATGATGAGGTGATGTTGTGACGAGGGCGGGGAGCAGGAATGAGGGGAGGAATCCGGGATCCGAGCGCGACCGTCACTTTGTAGGCATGTGGCGGTGGGGCCTGTCTGTCGGCCAGCCCACCATGTAAGCAGCACTGTTGCACCCTTCCAGAACGACTTTGTCACCCCACACGCACTTTTTATTTTTAATTTTTAATTTTTTGAGTGAGCCCAGAAGCAGCTGGCTGCTTATGCGGTGCGAGAGAGCTGTGCTTGGTTCGAAATAATGTGCGGCGGCAGCAGGTTCTGGTCAGACTAGCAGGAGTGCAAGACCCTGTCGGCCAGCCAGCCGGCCCCTGACTTGTCCTCTGCCGGCGCAGCCCTGTACCCGACTGCACGCAAAGAGCAGTAAAATAAAACAAAATAAAACAAAATAAAACCTGCCATCCGGGGATTTCCCGCTCGGCCCAAGATAAATGCAAAGCTGCGCTGGCCTTCTGCCCCGGCTGTCGTCCTCTGCAGCAGCCATTTACTTGCGGCGGCAGCGGCGGCGGTCAGCAACTTGTTCCCACCCCTCCATCCCATCCCCCTGCCCCTGGTCTCAAGATTGGCGCCGCGATTGCATTGGCGGGTGGCTACGCATGCATGCAGCGAGACGGAGAATCCTTTAGTACTTGGTTTTTCTCGGCTCCTTTGTTGGCCGCATCCCCCCATTGCTTGTTTCTGGCCGGCAGGGAGGCGCGCCCGTTGCCATCTGCGTGTCCCCATTACTTAATCCCGTCTCGAGTACCTCGGTTTCGAGTGCCTCGAGGCCACCGCTCAAAGCCGTCTCTTCCTCGAGCCCTCTTCTCCCCTCTATAACCTGCCGGAGCTAGCCACACCGCATGGCTAGCAGAATTCCCATCTCCCTCCTCCCGGAGCGGTTTCGCGGGGGTGCAGCCTCCGCCGGCCAGGACAACCCTCCCGGCCCCCCCTCATGGGTCAACCGGCAGATCACCGGCCTGCTGCAGTCCCTCTCGCGGGTCTCGTGCCTGCACCCTATCCAGACCGTGGTGGTGGTCGCCCTGCTGGCGAGCACGTCGTACGTCGGCCCGCTCAAGGAGAGCCTCTCGGGCGAGGGCGGATTGCTGGCCAGCAGCAGCAGCAGCGGCGGCGGCCCGGCCGTCGCGGCAGACGACTGGGCGAGTCTGGCCGAGGGCAGCCGCACCATCTTTGCCGGCCCCGAGTCCGGATGGAAGTGGCAGGCCGTCGAGGCCGAGTACTCGGCCGCCGCGAAGACGGCCACGACCACGGCTTCCGCAGCCGGCGCAGCCGCTCGCGACGACGTCGACCACCTATCCCTCCTGACCCTTGTCTTCCCGGACCCGGACTCGAGCTCGAGCGCAGACGCAGGCGCAGACCCCAACTCGGCCGCACCATCCCGCAACATGCCCCTGGCCACAAACCTGACCGCCACGGCCCGACCGCTGCCCGCCACACGCTTCAGCCCGGACCGGACGCTCGCTTACGCGGTCCCGCACCATGAAGCCGTCGGTTTTCTGACTGCGGTCCGCGAATTCTCGGACGGCACCGAGCCGGAGGCACCGGCCAAGGACCGCGAGGGAGAGCCGGAGGCGCCGGTCGAGCGGCGCATGTGGATCATGCGGGCGGCCGCCAGGCCGGGCTCTCCTCGGACCGCGGTCGCCCAGTGGTTCCGATCCGGCTGGACGGGCTTGCTCGGCCTGCTCCGCCGCGCCGAGGTGATCGATATCCTCATCATGGCGCTCGGCTACGTCGCGATGCATCTCACGTTTGCGTCCCTGTTCGTGTCGATGAGACGGATGGGATCCAACTTTTGGCTGGCGGCCAGCGTGCTGTTCTCGTCCACGTTTGCGTTCCTCTTCGGGCTGGTGGTCACCACCCAGCTGGGCGTTCCCGTGTCGGTGGTGCTGCTGTCCGAGGGCCTGCCGTTCCTCGTGGTCACGGTCGGGTTCGAGAAGAACATTGTCCTCACCCGGGCCGTGCTCTCGCACGCGGTCGAACACCCCGGCCGCAGCGGTGGTGCCGGCAGCGGGGGCGGCCGCGGCAGCCGCGGCGCCTCCCCGATTCAGAACGCGGTCCGGGCGGCGATCCGGGAAAAGGGCTACCAGATCGTGCGCGACTACGCGATCGAGATCGCGGTGCTGATCCTCGGGGCCGCTTCCGGCGTCCAGGGCGGCCTCCAGCAGTTCTGCTTCCTGGCCGGCTGGATCCTGGTGTTTGACGGGATCCTGCTCTTTACCTTTTTCACCGCCATCCTCAGCATCAAGCTGGAGATCAACCGGATGAGGCGGCACGTCGACCTGCGCAGGGCTCTCGAGGACGACGGGGTCAGCGGACGGCTGGCCGAGAAGGTGGCCCGGAGCGGCGACCGGTCGTCCCCGCTCGGGTCCGGGTCGACGGCGGCGGCGTCGATCCTGTTCGGCGGCGGCGGCGGCGTGCCCAAATTCAAGGTGCTCATGGTGTCAGGGTTCGTTCTCGTTAACGCCGTGAACCTCTGCATCATCCCCTTCCGCGGCGGCGACTACTACAGCTCGTTCTCGTCCCTGGCCCGCGGCCTCGGGGGCGGACTCATCTTCTCATCTCGGCCCGGCGTCGACCCGTTCCAGGTCGCGTCCGCCGGCCTGGACGTGATCCTGGCCGCGGCTCGGGCCTCGGGTCGGCCGACGCTGGTGACGGTGCTGGCCCCGATCCGGTATCAGCTCGAGTATCCATCGGTGCACTACGGGTACTCGCTGGGGTCGGGCTTGGCGGGGGGGCCCTGGGCCGGACCGTCCGGCTCCGGCTGGCCCGCGTCGTCGGCCCAGGCGGGATCGGCGTCGCCGATGGGCGGATACTATGCCATGGGCGGACGGATGGTCGGCAGCCTGTTTGACAGTCTCGAGGACCCGATCCTGTCCAAGTGGATCATTGTGGCGCTGGCCATGAGCGTGGCCCTCAACGGGTACCTCTTCAACGCGGCTCGGTGGGGCATCAAGGACCCCAACCTGCCGGACCACGAGATCGACCGGGCCGACCTGGCTTCGGCGGAGCGGTTCAACGACGCGGGTGTGCCCACGCCGGCCCTCAACGGCGGCTTTGGCGGCGCTGCCGCCGCCGCCGCCGCCGGCTCTGTCAACCCGCCGCCCACGCCGTCTCCCACTGATGACGAGGGCGAGCGCGGACCGGCGGCCGCGCCCGGCCCCGCCAAGCTGCAGCGGCCCGCCAACCATTCTTTAGCATCATCCCACCGCACATCAAGATAAGAAAACATACCCTCGAGGAAGCAATAACCTCATCCATAGTC
>JAOYNC020118415.1:0-21968 GCA_025802115.2 Bertia moriformis
ACCAGCCGGCGCATCCGCCGGCGCGGCGGCAGCGGCAGCCTGTCGCGCCGCAGCTGCTCCAGCCACCGCAGCCGACCCCCAAGAAGCGCGGTCGGAAGCCCGGCAGCAAGAACGCGGAGAAACGCAGGGCCGACGACGGCGACGAAGAGCCGCCCGCCAAGAAGCGGCGCGGGCCCCAGGGCCGGCCCAGGCTGGTGCCCGCCTCCTCCTTCTCCGGCAGCGGGACCGGGTCGGCCGGGGCCGGGGGGTCCCGCATGTCGCCGCAGCGGCGCGAGGTCCTCCAGAAGAGCCTCCGGGGCCTGCACGAGGCCCTGATGACGCTCGAGGTCGACGATGTGGAGCCGCCGCCGGAAGAGGACGACGACAACGAGTCCGACGTCGGCCGGCGCCTGATCATCGGGCCCTTTGTCAAGCTGCCGCCGAAGCGCGAGTACGCCGACTACTACATCGTGATCCAGAACCCAATCTGCATGAACATGATCGGGTCGCGCATCAAGAAGGAGGAGTACGGCGGGCTGGCGGACATGAAGCGGGACATTGATCTGATGCTGAAGAACTGCCGAACCTACAATGAGGATGGCAGTCTGCTCTACCAAGATGCCAACACGATGGAGGTGTGTTTTGGGTGTCACCTTTTTTTCTACTTTTCTTTTTCTTTTGCCTCTTCCTTCCCTTTTTCCTGTTTTTCCGTTTTTCCTCCTTTTTTCTTGTGCGCCCAGTCAAGCTGACCTTGGCAGGAATTCTTCGGCCGAAAATACCAAGAGCAGGTCGATGCCCATCCGGAGCTCCGAGAAAACGAGGATAGCGGATCGGCCGGTCCGGCATCACAGAGCGACACCGCTTCGCTGCTGGGGGCCGGCACCGGCACCGGCACCCGGATACGTCTGGTGTCGAGCAGCGGGAGAGACGCGGCGGCGGCGGCGGCCGCCGCCGCAACCGCCGCCGCCGCGGGGAGCCCGGGAGGCGACAGTGATGAGGAATGACGAGGGGCATGGGGATTAGTAAACGGAGGGGCGGCCTCAGGGAGCGTGTCATGGACGCTGGGAATGTATTAAAGTGTGACTGGTCATCGGCAGGGCGGAGGTCGGAGGCCGTATTTGTTGTTTTCTACCAAGCGGATTCCCCATCAGCTCTTGGCGGGGGGCTCGCAGCATTCGGAACCAGCAGTGCTGGCAACGCTGGCGGCGCCAGCGGCAGCTGGCAGGTAGCAGCAGCGTTCAGTTGCGGTGGCGAGAAGACAGCCGAATAATTTCCACCCATCCGGTGTTGCTAGACGGGCAAGGCGATTCGGGCACTTGAAGGTAGGGCTGGAGCGAGAGCAAGGACGAGCAAAGGAGCGATGATGATGTCTGACTGGCTGGGAGGATTCACGGGGGAGGCGGGGGACACAGGGACAATCAGTAATCGAGCGCGTACTCTATCCAGTCTGGGGAGGTGGGCGTTCTGGGGACTGCTGCCTCGTGGGGCGTGTTGAGGGCATCAGCATCTGTCCCCACAGGCTGCTGCCTGCCTGCCTGTCCCTGCCCTGCCTCTCTCCTTTGATACGCCTGCCCGGCTACCTGCGCCCGAATATGTGTACCCAAGGACACGCTCGCCTGCCAACACGTCCGCCCCAGAATATGCTTGCTTGCTTACCGATACGTGTATTTGCCCACCGATACCTGTGGCGGGGCTCGCTAGCTGGCCAGCCAGCCCCCGATAGCCCAACAGTCTATGTGGTGGTGTGAAGCAGCTCTCCATTTCCGCCTGATCGGCCCAGTCTACGTATTTGGGTAGATAAATAGTCAACTCTAGGCCAGTCGATAGATGTCCAGATTTTGGCTCCAAGACCAGCGGTACACACCCCAGGGGTAGCGGTCATGCAGAGCACGGTAAATGTCCGTTCTAAAATAACATATCGTTCCATGGTAAAATAATGAGCGTAATACGTATATATCTTTCAATCAATGAAGAGTGACGCAACGCCATCATTGCCTGACTGTCAATCCAACGGGCGTATCTACACGGGAGGTCAGGCCATATCGCATTATTGCGCGACCCCCCATCCCCCCTTAAACCCCAAGACTACATTTCTCCCTGACCAAACTCACTATAATCTTGCGGTCTTATGTGGCTCCTATCTGTCGCCAGTCATGTGTTCGATAGGAGCTTCCAAGTAACTACGTGAAAAGCATCTCGAGAATCAAATTAGTATGGTATCTATCTTGGCGACGACCTCCCGGGGCATCCTGACTACCTCTTGAAGATTTCTGACTACGTCGTTCAGTTTTGCGATCATCAGATCTATGGTACACAGCTAACCAGAAACATGTTCGGCCTCTGAAATGCATCGGGGGTTGAGCCATGTGAAGGGTTCGATCCCTGAGATATTGTAACGAGAATGGTCTGTGTCCAGCGAGGAAAACGTCCCAGCCCGGTATGTGGAAGCGATCGTGAGTCATTATGCCAGTCTGGAGATGATAATAGCCTAGCTACCGTAGGATGACATCGATGGCCTCACGGTCGCCCTTCCCGATAACCATGAGCCCAGCAGGCACCAGAATGACCTCGCTGTCATCATGTTCCCCGCTGGCACCTATAGATGGTAGATATGGAACCCCAGAGAGACCCCAGGCCTCGCCACATGGCGTGGGCCTCGCAGCCTCAGGATACGTTATGCCTTCGGTAGCGCAACAGAACGAGAGCTCGTGCATTCCGCGTGCATCTGTATGATATGAGCGAAGGGGATTAGGGATGAGGTGATGTCATCGGTCGCCGACCCCGGCCAAAACTGCCGCGCTCCCCTCCGCAAGGGCGTAAGGTGCTGGTGTCTTGCGGTACGACAGGTGTAAAGAGGGCATTGTTGCTCTTATAGGGAACACCTTGGGTAGTCGCCTATCGTACGCCTATCTGGGGCCTGTCTGGGGTACATAGTAAGGGGGAGAGTGGCGGTAAGGGCGGGGGGGGCGTATGCGGTAGGCGTTCGAGACCCCTTTAGGAAAAGCAGGGGCCAAAACTGGGTACTATATAACTGATTACTGGATCAACTTGCGAATCCCCTCAGCATTATCGAACAATATAGTGCAGCACTCGCGGGGCTCTCTCCATGGACTTGCCGGGGTTGTATTGGACTGTGGACCTGTCTGTGCTCGCGGGTCCCCGAATGGGCTGGCTATCTAGGTTGGCAAACCTGATTACGTTGTATTCGAGTGAGACGTACATGAGCAGTACCCTCCTTACTCCGGGGGGGCGACTGAGGTACCTACGCTGTCGAGGATAGTCGCGCCGCAGCTATGACTTCCCAAGTCACGCGACATGCGCGAACGTCCCAGTCGCTAACCCATTCGCTATCCACCGCCAAGACTACGACAGGAACACAACGCAGACACACAAACCATCCACGTTTGTGGCGATTGCACACATGTTCCCCATACACACGCCGGTGAAACGGAAACAAGTATATACATGACACGCTCATCAAGGTAGACGGAAAAAAGAGCACATGAGAAGCACAGGGCAGACACGTGATTTATTTAGATGCTAGGCCCGTCTCACCACTCTCCTCAGCTGTCAAGCCAAGCCTCATCAGGCCACGCCACCCGCCCACCCACCGGCAATCCCTGCCACTACAACAACCACGATCCCACCCGCAGCGCGCCCCATCGGCCAGAACAGAACTAGGTAGACCTGGCGGGCAGAGCCTTGGTGCACTCAACCAGGCTGTTGATGTTCTGGACCCCGAGCAGGCTGAGGCGGATGTACTCGCGAGCATAGTCCTGAGGTTGATGGTCAGTAAGAAGAAACTCGACAGCGAAAGAACCGGAGCGGGAGCGGAGCCGAGTCTTACCTGGTTCCAGGCGAGCTGGCCGGTAGTCGGGCTGGCGAAGAACTTGAAGTCGCCAGCGGTGACCGGGCTCTGGGCGAGGCTGAGGTCGCTCGGGAACGAGAGGACCTCGGCCGGGGCGGGCGTCAGGCCGGACGTCTCGCCGTAGTACTTGACGTCCCAGACGCCGGGGGTGCTGTCCTGGGGCGCACCGGCCCGGGCCGGGTCGACGAACGCCTGCCGGCTGGTGGAGTGGGCGCCGAGCAGGGCGATGAGGCCGTGCGGCTCGATGGTCTTGTCCCGGAACAGGGCGATCAGGGTGTCGGCGTCGGAGAAGGGGCTAGGCAGCGAGTCCGGGTTCGCGGCGGGGTTGTCCTTGCGGCCGACCCAGCTGCGGACCCGGGGCCCGAGCGGGCAGACGACGGTGGCCGTGTTGGCGCCGAACTGGACCAGGTCGGCGTACGTGATCGGGTACCCGAGCTGGTTGTGGTACCGGTCGAAGATCAGCTTGTACTGGTCCGCGATCGGGGACAGCCCGCGGCTGGGCTGGCGGGTGAGCTCCTCCGGGGCCAGGATGATGGAGCCGTCGGCGCCGCCCACGAGGGGGTTCTGCTTGGACCAGTCGCCGGCGTCGTGGAAGCCGAGCCGGACGGCCTTGCGGGCCAGCTCGGTGCAAGTGCCGTTGGGGGCCCGGAATATGGCGGACAGGTCGTCCGCGATGGCCTTCCAGACGCAGCACGTATCCTTGGCGCAGAGATCCCAGTCGGAGGTCGCGTCCGGCACCGGGGTCGTGTAGGCCTCATCGCTCTCCGGATTGGTGCAGAACCCGGTCAGGATGTTGCGGATCTGCAGGCCGGAGCTGGTGAGGCTCTTGCGGGGCAGGGTGATCAGGTCGCCGATGAGCTCGGTGGAGAAGGCGGAGATGTTGTCTCCCTCGCCGGCGCGCGGGTGGATCGCGCTGCGGATCTCGGCAAGGGTCTTGCTCATCTTGGGGTGAGCAGCGGCGACGCCGAGCAGGACGGAGAGGGGGATGGTGAACTTCATGTTGAACACGGGGGGGTAGCTTGAGCGAGCGTCGGTCAGGAAATCCCAACTATTAAGAAACTAAATGAGAGAGAGGGACTAGAAGAAAAAGAACGAATGTGTGCCGGAAGACGGGTGGTGAGAGGGCAGTACGGCCAGAGAGGGCGCGGGGGAGGGGAGTAGATATACTCGAGGACGACGGGGGTCTGACACCGGCCTCTCGCCCCGCCTCCGGCCCGCGGCCCCTCGCCCTCGCTCTCGCCCACCCCCTCCCCCAGATGATACCAGCGCGGGCGAGGCGCAGGCGCAGACGCAGGGGGCGGCGGTGGTAATCTCCGGGTCGAGTCGAGTCAGATTTCGCGATGGGGAGGGCCGGCCCCTAAGCCGCAGGGCGAGGGAGAAGAAGATTGGCAGAGTCAGAGATCGAGAGGCATGAGATCTTGACCCCGGCCGGATAATAATAGGAACATGAGTAGAAATACGAGATTGCAATTACTCCCTCTCCGATTGGTCCTCGCCGCCGGTCTATCCCGGCATCCCGGCCGGCAAAAGTTCGAGTCCGAGCAGGGGCCTGGGGTTGTAGCCGAAATCATTCGGACTGGCTTTCTCGCTCCCCTTCGCTCTGCAGTCAGGCCGGGCTCCATCGAACTATCGAATCTGACCCCCCCTGCCTGCTCTTTGCTTCCCCGTGCTCATCTCGTTCCGGTTTCAAGCTGGTGGCCGTGCTCGCCGCACCGCCGCCGCGCCTTCGCCGCCCTTCTTTTCTGGCTCAAATTCGCTCGCGCGGAAGGACCAGCGAACCGTGGCCGGCCGCGCTGGCGCCAAGGCCTCGCCCCCACCCGGCGACGCGATACGAGAGGGGACCGTCCTGTCCTTTCTGGCTGATAATGTCAAAGAACTGGGCAGGATTCCGGGAGAAATGAGAGGTAAAATAGGGAGATGAAATGGATGAGAAGCGCGGCAGGCAGCGCGGTCTGTACCTACCTTTCCTTCCCAGCGAGCACCCTGCGCTGGCTGCTCTCGCTCTTCTCGGACGCGCCTGTCTCCCTGACGGCGAGCGAGCGATTAATTTCCGCCCATCATCCGCATCGCCGCAGCGCCGTAGCGCGGTCCACATGGCAGTCGCGAAGCGTGCGGGTGAGAAAGTGATGACAATTTTCTCAATACCCGCACCCGTCCTCCCTTGCCCCGACCCTTCCCGACCCCGGCAGCTGCTAGCGAAACCCCTGGCAGGCCCTGGCCCTGGCCTTAGCGCAATCTCGGTAGCCGAGGGCTGAAGTGGTAGCGGGCATTGCATGAGTTCATACAAGGCCAGCTCGGTCTCTAAATTGCTCAACACACGGGCGGGGAGGTAGTGGTGGTGGCGGTGGCGGTTGTGATGGCTCCCTGCTGATGCTTGCTGTCTGCGGTCTGCGGTCTGTCGAGAGACACGGATTGGCCTCGGGCTGCTATACTGCTGCCAGCGACTCGAGAGAGTCCGGGGGCAAGGCAGGCGTCAGCGGGGACCGCTGGTCGAGCCGACTCTTCGTAGGCTGTTTCATGTGGTAGAATTGGATTACAAGAACAGTCGCGGGGGGGGGCAGGGGGACAGTAATTGGTCAAAAATTGGCCACTGCCCGGTCCGGGACGAGGTTCCGTCCGTGTCCTGCCGGGGGCGCCGGATGAGAGAGCTTGTGAATCAGACTGTGGACCCATCCTCCCTCGCGGATCTGCCGGGCCCTCGGTTTCGGACTCGACTACGACGCCGCCGCCGCCGCCGCCGCCAAGCTCTCCCCCAGACTCCCTTTAGTATAAGGCTGGAGATTGCGGTGTCGGGCTGGGGGTGGGTGGGTCGGGGGCGCGGTCCTGCTGGCCAGTGAAAGCGGGTGGATTACACGCCGAGCGTCACCTGATCCCAGAGTCCTGATCTGAATTGCGGGAGGAAACTAAATGAAATGCAATGCAAAAAACCGATGCTGGCCCGAGCCGAGTCTGCCGTCTTGTCGTCTGTGCTCCCGACCGGGTCGGCTCACCTGGCTGGCGGCCGGTAGCGAGCTGTGGATATCCTAAAAAGGCTTGATTTTGAGCATTACTCATCCCGACTCCGCCATTCTCTCATTCTACTCTACACCCCGGACGACAGCGAACCAATCTCTCATTTGACATGCCGGATGCGGTGGAATGAGGGACCAGCCCGAAACCCCGCGTCCACTATCTACCTACCCTCCCTCCGCCCCGCCGCCCAAGCCGCCTCACCCGCCAGCTCGGAACAGGCCCCCCCACCGGCGTCACCCGGCAGTCTACATCAGGCTAGTCCCGACGCGACCCAAGACAGAGATACTCGGGGATCGACCAGGCAACAGCCGTTCATAGATCTCTCGTTTTGCCGTCGGCCACCACTGGGCCAGTCAGACGGGTTTGTGCAGTGCAGCTGGGCAAGCGGGCACAATGCCAGCAATGCCTCGACGCGGGGCAGCAGCCTCCGCAGTCAGACCCCCGCACACCAACACAAGACACAAGACCGAGCAGGATGATAGCTCGCGGGATGTGTTTCGGCGCCACTTTGAGAGCGTGTTTGCACCGCTCCCGCTCCCGCTCTCTCGGCCCGGGCCGGGGTCAGAGGCCGGCCGGGCCGAGAGCGCGAGCCAGGAAGATTTAGAGGTAGACGTAGACACCGACTTTGAGGGACTCTCGGAGGCGGATGATGGCGAGGACGACGAAAACCCGGTCGTCGAGGTGGTGGATCACTCGGGGCCTGGGCCGGGCGCCGCGTCAGACCCGCGCGAGGGGATCATGACCAAGGAGACCCTGAAATCCTTCATGGTGTGCTGCTGCCCTGCCCTGCCTGTCCTACCTGTCCTGCCCTGCCCGCCCCGTCCCGCCCCATCCAACGCGCCCCCAGCTAACTCGTCAACCACAAACAGTCCTCGCGGCCCCCCCCGACCACGGGCTCCACGCCAAGACCCCACCCTGCCACCTCAGCCAAGTCCTCCGCCCTTCCAGAGGACTCGGCCGAACTCATCGCCAAGGACGTGGAGCTGCAGCGCCTCCTGGCCGAGTCCCACCTGCTCCTGCGCCACCAGACCGACCATCCGATCCTCTCCTCCGCTTCTGGAGCAGGAGCAGCAGCAGCAGCCGGCTCGGTCCTTTTCGCCTCGGGTCGGGCAAGGCTCCGCGCCACCGACATGCGGCTCGGCGCCCTCGGCGCGTCCGGGTCGTCGCTATACGCAAGGCCGCGGACCGCGAGGCCGGTCGCTCTCGCGCTGGTCGCCGCGAGCGCGGCTCGAGAGAAGAAGCGCAGGAGAGAGGCCCGAGAGACTGGTGTTGTGCTGGAGCGCAAGGGCGGCAAGACGGGGCCGGGCGCGAAGATGGCCAAGAGGAAGAGTAAGAAGGGGGGCAGATAAGAAGCAGACCGGGACAAGAAGGAAGGAGGGGGAGTCCATAAGAACCAGGACGGGCGTGACGGTAGATAGAAACGAGTTGGACGGAGAGTAGATGAAAAAACAAGGGCCGGAATTCACAGCAAAAGTTCAGCCTGGCAAGACGAGGACCGAGGAGACGACGCCCACCGGCGAGGCAGGATTGGGCACACGCTCCAAAACTCCACCGGCGATGGACCGGAACATGGACGAGTTGGCAGGCAGATCTATCTATCTAGCCAGCTTGTCGACGTCTCGAGACCGATGCCACAACCAGGTGCAGCAAGCGGTGCAGCCCCCTCGCCCTCCCTACTCTTCCCCCTCCCCTCCCCTCTCCTCCCCTAGTAGCTGCGCCCAAACATCACCCACGACTTTGCAGCCTGGCCGCAGTCCGGGTTCAGACACTTGGTCTCGCCCTTGACCAGACCCTCCGGCTGGTCGAACGGGATGCACAGGCTCTTCATGCCCATGCTCGGCTGCTTCTGCCCGTCCGGGCCTTCGGCAATCTCCTCGCTCTTGGTCAGCTCCTTGATCCTGTCCTCGCACTTGGGCTCCTCGCAGAATGGGATGACGACGACATTGCGGGCTGTGGAAGAGAGGAATGTCAGCCAGGCCAAGTTCTGAAAATCGGACGGGAGGACAGGATACAGAGGGGGACCCCACCATCCAGCGCCGGAACGACCTTGTCCCACTCAGTGAGCTTCAGCCGGTGCTCCCGGAAGGCTGCGTCCGCCTTTTCGTACATCCTCTTGTATATGGTCTCGAGAAGCTCGGGGACTGGGCAGAGGCCGTGCGGGTTAGCACAGCTCCCGCGCCAGTGCCGTGGATGGAAAGATCTCTCCCTACTCTTCGTCGAGAGATCGGCGATCGGCACGGGCGCCTTGGCGCCCGTGTCGCGCGACACGGTCATGACCTGCTCCGCGGCCGCGTCCCGGGGCCCAAACTCGATCCGCAGCGGCACGCCCTTGAGCTCCCAGTCGTTGAACTTCCAGGCCGGGGTGTAGCCGTCGCGCAGATCGACGTCGGACCGCACCCCGGCCTCCTTCAGCGCGGCATTGAGCTCGCCGATCCGAGCGTAGTGCTTCTCCCGGGCCTCGGCCGTGGTCTTGGCCGTGATCCCGACCGGGACGAGGATGGCCTGGATCTTGGCGATCCGCGGCGGCAGCACCAGCCCCTTGTCGTCGCCATGGATCATCACCATGACGCCGATGACGCGGGTCGACAGCCCCCACGAGTTCTGCCACACATGCAGCTTCTCGCCGTGCCGGTCCGGATCCTCGACCACGATGTCGAAGATCTTGGAGAAGTTCTGGCCGAGGCAGTGCGAGGTCGCGCCCTGGATGCCGCGCCCGTTGGCGGGGATGTAGGCCTCGCACGTGGTGGTCCAGTACCCGCCCGCGAACTTCTCGTTCTCCGTCTTCCGGCCCCGGACCACCGGCACAGCCAGGAGCTGCTCGTACACGCCGGCGTAGTGCTCGAGGATCTCGTGCACCTCCCGGCCGGCGGCCTCCTCGGTAAGGTGGGCGGTGTGGCCCTCCTGCCACAGGAACTCGCGCGCCCGCAGGAACGGGGTCGTCTGCTTGGCCTCCCACCGGACCACGCTGTTCCACTGGTTCAGCTTCAGGGGGAGGTCGCGGTGGCTGCGGATCCACTTTGCGTAGTACGGATACATGACGGCCTCGGACGTCGGCCGGACCGCGACCGGGACCTCGAGGTCTTTGTCGCCGGCCCTGGTGACCCAGGCGAGCTCGGGCGCAAAGCCTTCGATGTGGCTGCCGCAGCAGAGTCAGTATCCGGGTCCGGTCTTGGCTGGTCCCCGGCCGAGATGATGCATGCTCTCCTGCAGTTTCCGGATGGGAATCCAGGTGCTTACTTCTTCTCCTTCTCAAACGACTTGGACGAGAGAAACATGGGGAAGCTTGCTTCTTCAACCCCCATGGCGGTGATGCGGTCCTGGAACCATTTGCGGATCTCGGCCCAGATGTACATTGCCGACGCTGCGAGCCGAGTGTCAGTCTCTGGATGATGATAGGCTGGAGGGCCGGAGACCGAGGATGAGGATGAGGATGAGATCTCACGGCGGAGGACATAGAAGCCGGAAATCTGGCCAGGTCGCCGTCAGCAAACTTGTTCTCTCCCCTCTCGTCTCTTCTCCATCCTCTCCTCCTCTCCCCCTCTTTTGCTCTCCCCTCTCTTCTTCTCTCCCAACGACCAAGGTGGGCACGCGCGCTCACCTCGGTGTAGTACTCGACCAGCTCGGCCTTTAGGACGACCTCTTGGTACCATTGGCTGAAATTCTCGTTCTTGCGGACCGTGATCCCCTCCGTGTTCTTGGTGCTGTTGCTGCTGGCGGTGTTGGTGGTTCTGGGGCTCCCCACCGCCAGGGTCGCCGTCTTTCCCGCCATCTTGCTGTATTTCTTTCCGGGGCTGTCGGTGCCGAGCCGGTATTTTATCGCGCCCGGGGCTCCGGGACGTTTGGTCGTTATCGTGAGAGGGAGATCGTCGATGGGGTTCGCTGTCGTTGTCGCTATGGTGCAGCAACCAGTCCGGTGAGTCAGGATCGCACAAGGAAGGTTCGAGTTTGCCGGTTCTGGGACCCCAACCGCGGGGTTCGCGCCGCTGCCGCCCCACCAGCCGATACGGCGTGGGGTACATGCCAGGTGGTGACCTCTGGCGGTGTTGCGAAAACTGCAGATAGGGGACCAGGGCGACCACATGCTCAGCCAAGGAAGAGGGGGACCCGGCTGCCACCGGCACCGCGACAGCCAATTCATGGCTGGAGGCTCGAGGCAGGGTCGAGGGGGTATCGGCCGTCAACGGTCAATTGGTGGTATCCGAGCAGCGCTCGAGGTAGCCGGACTCACTGAGCGGGACAGCAAATCTCGGGATGGGGGGGTGCAAGAAGATCAACGGATGATCCCCACTGAGCCTGAGAGAGAACAGAACGCCCGGCCTGCCGTCAGTCGGCCCCACCGGCAGGGGAGACTTGGACTGCGATGTCCGATTATATGTACCGGCACCCACACGGCACTCGTGCATATATACTTTGGCACAACCTGGGCCCTTGTAGCCCCAGTTCTCCGGTTCTTTAATGGCTCTATGCTCCTCCCACATCTCGCTATATATAGAGGCTCGAAAGCCCGGCCTTGAGAAACTGGGCAGCGAGAGGCCGGTGATGCAGGTGATGAGTAAGCGTGATACGACTCTATTCGCCCCCCGGCCTCTGTTTGTACAAGCTCCTCGACATTGGCCGAGCCCGCACCCGCCCATCTAGCGACCCCGCCAGCGGAGAACTGGCCGGAGCCAAGATCCGGATCACGGAGCTAAGCCTGCATCCGGGTGGACTCGGGGGACGGTGGATGGCGCAGGCTGCCGATCGGGCCATGGAGCTAGAGGTGGCGCGCCTCTATGTGTACCAGCAAGCAGAAACGAGGGAGGGGTCTGCCGGAGGAGAGAAAGAAGAAAGGCGCGATACGAAGGGGAAGAAAGATAATGCCGGCGTCGACGGGGCCGGGCGCGGGGCCGCGCCCGCGGCTCAGCCCTCAGGCTTCGCAACCCTCATGGAGAATTGAAGATCGATATCCACCAGCATCAGATCAGTAGTCGGGCCCCCCACAGGCTGAAACAACGGAACGGGCTCGTGCCCCCTGTGATGGTCCCCCCTCGGCAGGTCGTTGCTCCGGCTCTCCCACGTGGTACGCACGTCCGGCTAACCCTGATCTCCACCGCAGGTCCAAGGTTGACGCGGCGGCCAACCCGCTCGGATGGCATCGGCATCTGCAGCAGCGCCGCCGGGATCCCGCTGTCCGTGTCCGGGTTCTGAGGGGTGTCCGCGTGACTGCGTTCTTGTCTATCCTACCTCTGTCCCGTCGTCTATTCCCTATGCGGGCCTGCGTGGCGCCCGTACTCCGGACGCGTTATCCGTCGTCGTAGTCTTGGCGAACGGCCACCCGTTCCCGATGGCCGCACCCCCGATATGGACATTTGGGCTGATCTCGGGCCCGTGGCCTCCCCTACACTCCCCTCTCCCCTACAGCCGGCGCCTGCTCTCGTAGAATATCATGGTGGTGACGGTGGGCTTCAACCGGCGCTGGTTCCGGCCGGAGCGGATCCCGGGGGTCGCCCGGACCAGGTCGCCGAGTACGACGACCGAGTCGCCAGCGTCCTTGCCGATCAGGGGCGTCCCTCTCCAGATGCAGGTCGAGGGCCTGGACGGTGAACCGGCAGAGCTCCTCGACCAGGTTGATGCCGGGGCAAGTCATGCTCGATTTGGCAGACCTGACTTGAGGTCAGGGAGGGTATATTCGCGCATGGTAGCAGCGTAGCAGCCAGCATGCCATGCTTGCCGCCGGGGAGCGTTTTCTCTCGGCGGTGAAGGCGGCCACCCTAGTCGCTCGACCGGGCCGCAAGCAGACTCAGCAGGGCTCAGCGGCCAATTGACCGCTGCTGCTGCTGCTGCTGCGTCGACCGCTACGTCGAGTGGCCTGTCCGTCCGGTCCCAACCAACCAACAGCAATGCGCTGGTTCCTGGCAGCAGAAAATTGTTGAGCGGCTTGCGTGCCTAGGAGGTCTGGGTGGTCGCTTGGTCGGCTGGCTCACTCTTCTCTTAAAAATTGAGACGTACCCCACCTCTGCCAGCTTGGCAGTGTGCCAGTCTGTCCGGTCGGGACCGCCATGCCCTTTCCCTAGTGGTGGAGCCGACCGAGCCGGGGGGGGGCGGGGGCAACCAGAGGCAAGGCTGATTGATTGATGGTCGTCGTCCTGTTGTCTGGCTCCCTACTCCTCTCCCGCCCGCATCGAGCTGCCCTCTTGTCTCGAGGGGGGGAAAATCAGGAAGAAAGAAAAAATACCCTTTGCTAGCTTCCCCCCTTTTCCCCACGACGGGCTCTCGCAACTCTCGCAACTCTCTGTGTCAATTATTCGGCCTGCTCTCCTCTCCGCGTTGCCCGCACCCCCAATGGCTGGCCGCTTCGTACGCGCGTCAAAATACCGTACGTGCTCTCGCTCTTGCTCCTCGCTCCTGCCCTCGCTCTCGTCTCTGTCCTCTTGCTCGGCCTCGTCCTGCCCCTCGTCTTCCTCGTCCTCGTCCTCCTCATCCTTATCGTCCTCCTCGTCCCCCCCCCTCGTCCCCCCCCCTCCTCACGTGTCCTAACCCCCTCTCGCATCGCGCGACACCACAGGCCACATCTTCGGCAAGTCGACCCGCAAAGAGTTCTGCTACGATAACCTCCACATCAGCCGCAATGCCTGGGACACGAATCTGGTCAAGGTCAACCCGGAGTATGTTTCGGTCAACTGGGAGTCCAGCGGGGGCGGCTCCTTCGCGGTCATACCACTGAGCGAGAGGGGAAAGCTGCCGGATCAGATCCCGCTGTTTATCGGCCACACTGCCACCGTCCTCGACACCGACTGGTGGGTTGCGCTGCTCCGCGGCTCTTTTTTCTCTTCCCTTTCCTCTGTTCAGTTTTCTCTTTTCCTCTCTTATCTTTTTTTACCTTATTACAACACCGGACGCGACCGACTGACGACTGACCGCTTTCCGCGAGGACAGGAATCCTTTCCACGATCAGATCGTTGCTTCCGGCTCGGAGGATGGAAAGGTGTTTGTGTGGAGAGTCCCGGACGGCTTCACCCTTTACAGCGACGCGGAAGAGCCGCCGCACGTGTCCCCGGTCGGACGGCTCGCCGGCCACACACGGTGAGTTATCTTGTCCGACCCGCGACACACTCGACATGCTCCGCTGCCCTCATGCCCATCCCGCCCATATCTGCGCCACCATTACCAGGAGCCGGGCCGTGCTGATGGGACGGCGTAGAAAGGTGGGCCAGGTCCTCTTCAATCCGGCGGCCGAGAACATCCTGGCATCCGCGTCGGGCGACTTCACCATCAAGCTGTGGGATATCTCCACGGGCGCATCCCCCCTCACGCTGAAGCACTCGGACATTGTCCAGTCGCTGTCCTGGAGCGCCAACGGCGCGCTGCTGGTGACGACGAGCCGCGACAAGAAGATCCGGGTCTGGGACACGCGCCAGCAGGCGGCCGTGCACGAGCATCCGGGCCACCAGGGTGCCAAGAATAGCCGGGCCGTCTGGATGGGCGAGCACAACCGCATCGCCACGACGGGGTTCTCGCGCATGAGCGAGCGACAGATCGGGCTGTGGGAACCCGGCCGGCCGGACCCGATCGGTGGCTTCACCATGCTGGACTCGATCTCGGGAGTCTGTATGCCGTTCTGGGACGACGGCTCGAACTGCCTGTACCTGGCCGGAAAGGGGTAAGTTTTTTTTATCGCGCGGGCGAACAGAAAATCCTGACCGGTTCCTGCTGCCCAGTGACGGAAACATACGCTACTACGAGTACGAGAACGACAAGTTCGAATACCTCAATGAGTACAAGTCCGCGGACCCGCAAAGAGGCATAGCCTTTTTGCCCCGTCGTGGCGTCAATGTTGGTGCTCGGTCCTGTATCTGTCCTCTTGTTTTACTCTCCTGACCCGGACTCGGACAGCTCCACGAGAACGAGGTGATGCGGGCGTACAAGACCGTCAACGACACCTACATTGAGCCGATCTCGTTCACGGTCCCCCGGCGGGCCGAGACTTTCCAGTCCGACATCTACCCGCCCGCCACCGGCCTTAAGCCGGCCGTTGGCGCAGACGAGTGGCTCGAGGGCAGGAGCGGGATTCCGCCCAAGATCGACCTCGAGAGCGTGTACGAGGGAGGCGCGCCCGTCGAGGTTGCGGCCGACTCGAAGCCTGCCGCAGCCACCGCCACTGCCGCCGCCACCGCGATACACTCTCCGCTGCCGGTGGACGGCGGCGGCGCCGCTACGCCCTCCGTGGGGCCCAGAGATGAGCACAAATCTCAGGCCGGGCCGGTGACATCGCCCGCGTCTGCCGGCGGGGCCGCGCGTCCGCCGCCCCCCAGCATGAACGATCAGAAGATTTCGGTCGCGAACATGGCGAACAGGTACAAGGACGACGAGGATGGTAAGGAGGAAGAGTCGGCGGCGTTTGACGAGATTCCGTCGGGCCGCGCCGGCCGAGGATTGGCAATGCCCCCGTCCCCCCCCGTCAAGACCGTACCGGCACCGCAGCAGCAGCAGCCCAAGACGGCCCCCATCGCCACCACTCCCTCCTCCGCCGCTCTCGCGGCCGGCTCGATGGCTACCGGGGCTCAGTCTCCGACCTCGGCGGCGGCGGCCGGCTCGGGGGAGACGTCGCTGGAGGAGATCAAGGGCCTCATCGAAGCCCAGACTAAGATCATCACCGCCCAGAGCGACAAGATCTCGCAGCTTACGGGGGAGGTGGAGACGCTCAAGCGGCGGGTCGGCTCGGCCGGGTCGCAGGACCAGAGCGAGCGGATCCGGCAGCTGGAGCTGGAGCTCGAGACGCTGCGGTCTTAGCTCGCGAGATGGAGATGCGGGGTAGGGGCGCGGCGGGGGGCCGAAGGAGCGGGCCGGAGCGACCCGTTCGAGGCCAGCTGTCGACGTTGATTATGTAGTCTGGCTTGTTTGGATGTGATAGACAGAAGAGGGAAAGCAGCGGCATGGCTTGACGATTGGAGGTGCGGGGTACAGGGTGCGGGGTGTACAGGATCGGTAACTTTGAGCAGTGCGTATGGCAGGGGGATAATTTTATTCCAGCGGCACGGCCGGCCGGCCTGGCAGCGCGGTTGGTGAAATTTGATTGCCCAGTCCGGGTTTTGGAGTCTGAACAGGCCGCGTGGACCACTGGCTTGGGTGGCTGGCACATTCGCCGCGCCGGAGGTGTTGCGTCCTCGACAACGGCGGAGACGAACGCAGATAGATATGTCTGTATAGTCGAATGAGAGAACACGGCGGCCGGTACGGATCCGGCTCACGGCCAGATGGTGCAGCAGCAGCAGCAGGTATGGTCCGTGGTGGACAGTTCCGGCCAGGGTTACATGGGTTATATTGATAGGTTTTCAACTGGCCCGGCCAGAGTACGGGACTCGGCAATCTTTTTCATAGTGTCGTCTTCATTCTTCCGCTCTCGTCTATGACGGCGGCCAAGATCTGTCTTGGTCTCGGGGTGTTTGGCGCCGGGAGGCCGGCGTCTGGCTGCCGGTTCGACAGACTGCCCCCCTGGTTTATTGTCGTAGTTGATCATAGGTCTACCAGAGAGATCAGGCACCCGAGATCCCATCTTCTCCTCTCCTCTCCTCTGTCCCAGTGCAGACAACATGGCTTCGCCATGGGCCGCCCCAGCCGCGATGCTGCTGTCAGTCAGTCAATGAGCCAGGAAGAAGAGCCGAGTCACGTTGATGCTGTCACGGTCGCTGCCCCGTACAAGATATCGGGATGTGGCTGAGTAGTGGATGGACCGGTGGCCTGTTGGTGCGCGGTGGCCCTCGCGAGGGACCGCACCGCATGGGGATGGAATTACTACCTGCGGGGACCATGGCAACTCTCCCCCGCGCGTCTATTGATTAAACCAAAATGGGTCGACTATGCTGGCTATTGCCAGCCAGAAGGTTCTGGGCTCAGATAACGGCCATCCCCCAAGGCCTATCTCCCGTCTTCCAGAAGCATTATATTCAGTGCAGAGTGCATGGCTTGTACAGGGCACATGGGCATCCCAAATCCACCCATGATGCCCAGACCGGAAACCCGATCCAGGCACCTGCCGCATGAACCCCCCCCCGGCCCTGCGCTGCCCCACCGACGGCTGGCAAACTCATGCTGATCTATCGCCTCGCAGACTGGGCCAGCAAACGGACCGGTGGTGGGCACCGCCGACCAGGCCCGATTGACTTGGGCCAGCGGGAGATGACGGGTTCGTTAGATTCGTGCGTAGCGCCGTGCGCGCGGGTGCCGGTATCCGAGACTTCGCGGGCGCCAGTCCCAATGTGGCAAGGGATCGACGGGGGCGTGGCGAGCCGGTTGCTACTCGGACAGATGGCTCGACCCGGCGTAGCACGGAGTCGAGGCCACCCCACTTGCTGGTCCCTGGCTTTTTTTCCTTTTTTTTCTGGTGTTTCTTTTGCTTGTCTGCGCGTATCCGAGATGGCGGGACGGGAAGGTGCAGGTAGTCCAGTGGGTGGATGGCGCAGCGGAACCCGAGCGGTGCGGCGCCGAGCCGACCCGAGCCGAGACGAGCCGATGTGGGAGAAGAGGAAGAGCGGTGAATTCGGATATGGCAGCAGAGGATGAGGGTGTGTTCGGATTCGGACCTGGCGGGTGAGGGGGGATGATTATCGGCCGGGTGAGGGGGGATGATTATCGGCCGGGTGAGGGGGGAGATGGCGCGATGCACACAGGCCTCGTACTAAGCGATTGGGCCGGCCGCTAGTGGCTATGAGCCGGGCTGTCTGGTCGAGAATCATGGCATGGGAAACTCCGGGGAGAGCCGAGCTCGGTCTCCTGTTTTTATCAGCTGGTGGAGACAGGGGCGGTTCGGAGAGACGACAACAACCGGTACGCGCGCAGGGACTCGGCCGGATGACCCGGCTGGGGGGCAGAAGCCGGTCGAGAGGGGGGGGCTGATCTAGCACGGCCGGGATATCTCGAGCCGGCGGCATGACCACGGTGGCGACGCCCCCATCGGCCGGCCCCTGCTTCATGACACAAGTGGCGGCAGGAGCCAGCCGACACAGGGCGACGGACAGAAAGAGATAGATAGAGATGGGTTTTTGTCTGCTTGGCTGGCGCGACTTGTGCGGCTGGAGCGAATGAGCGGGGGGAGTTCCAGATGTCGGCCGGACTTTTACTGCTCGAGTCGGCGGCTCTCTCGGTCCAGCCACGGCCTGGACCGAGACCAGCTGGCTGGCTGCCTGCCTGCCTGCCCGCTGTGAGACGGGAAGGATCCGTATCCCCCACCGTCATGCTCGCCCGCAGCTGCGTCTTGCCCGCGGCGGTTGATCATCATTATCGTCATCGTCGTCGTCGTCGTGATACGGCGCGCACGGCCCGGCATCAGGGCAGGACGGCGGGTGGGCCTCGGTGCCGAGCTGGACTGATTAGTTATCAATGACTGTAACGAAAATATGGTATGAGGGGATTCCTAGGGTCCTTTTCGCCCTTCGCAATGTTATGGCCCCACTTTATCGAGGTTTGCACCGGCTATAAAACTGTGGCCGGCCATGCCGGTCAGGGCTGGGGTGTTGGTCACGTGACCGGGGCCCGGGGCTACCACGGCGGGCGCGCGGTCTGCGTTGGCCCGGGCAGCGAGCGTGCCGTGCTCGGCCCACAGGGGCGGGAACAGGGTAGGCATGCTGCTGCTGCTTAATCTCCCCGGTGAGAGAGGACGGGTCGCTGATGACGGTTGACGGGTGAGCGATGACGGATGTGGGATTGACGGAACGGCCTGGGCTGCGCTTCTGGTTCCCCTTGGCGGGGTGGGGTGGCCAGCGGGGAGCGGACAAGCGGGCAGTGGGCAGTGGGCAGTGGGCATTGGGCAGAGGTCGGTGCAGTGTTTCAGATCGGACCGGGGCTGCTGGCTGGCTGGCTCGCTCGCTCGCTCCATCTCGGGGGAGGGGCGCGAGCTCACCGCTCGGACCGCGTCTGTCTGAAACGGGGAAGCCACAACGGAGGGCGGAAGTGTGAGGGTGAGGTGAGGTTTATTTTTGATCTCCCCTCTCTCTCTCGGTTCTTCTGTCCGGCTGTCCGGCCAGCCACCCGCTTATACCGGCCCGTGACGGTGAGGGCGCCGCGGCGAGGCAACGGAAAATAGAAAAAAGCAACGGATGGGGAGTTGGGCGTCGTCGTGGTGCGGAAGCCGAAACAGGGCCCTTTCCCGTGGCAGGACGCAGGTACATGAAACACGCCCCTGCCACCGCATCACCGCGGCACGGCGACAGGGCAGCACCGTCATCTCTCGGTGGCACGGGCCCCCATACCGTAGTCCATCAATCGATCAGTTGTCCGGTGCGATGACATTGCGGCAAGCAGGCGGGCAGGCAGACAGGCAAGCAGGCAGGCGCGGTCGATGACATGGCCATACCAGGCTCCCGCACCGGCAGAGGGGCTACACCGGCCACGTAGTTTCTTCCGGCTACATGCTCACAAGGCAGGTCTGTTGGTCTCCCGGTGGGGAGGGCATCAGCTTGGATGGGATTCTGAGATACTGGGGGGGGCTGGATGGGAGACTGGGTGGATGGGGTACTGGGTGGGTTACCGGGTGGGATACCGGCCGAGAGACTGGGTTGGACACTGGATGAGAGACTGAGATACTGGCTCAGGTGAGATACTGGCGGGCCATGAAAATGCAGCGTAGTCCCCACTGCCAGGTAGGACAGCGTGCCGAGACGGTGTAGCGAGCCGGCGTGGATACCTGGCCGATATGCAAACTCTGGCGTAGAAACGAGGGCGCTGGATAGGCACGACCAAGTACCCGGCCGCCTGTCCGGCGGCACGCACGCACGGACACACCAATAACCTGGCGCCGGTCAGTCCTCGTTGGCCAATTTCCAGAGAGAGCGCTGACAGTCCAACCGCTCGACCGCCCGCCGCCCGACCGACGTTTTCCGATGCGGTTGAGGAGCCGGCCCAGGCCTAGCCCAGCCCAGCTCAGTCAAGCCCCTCACCACACATTCTTAGCACACAGCCGACAGCACGGGATGACCTTGAACAGGCGGCGGCCTGGTGTCGACAAGATATTGGCGGGCCCAGCCGATCTGCGAGCCGACTGGAGTTTTGCTGGCCATATTTTTTCTTTTCTTTTTTTTCCTTCGGCAACGTCGCGATCTGGCGGCGGCCGCACCGACCGGCCCTGGGGCCTTCCGGCGGCGCGGCGGCGCGGCGGCGCATGCACGACCTGGCGTCCATCTCCTGCGCGCACCGCTGGCCATGCTCGCTCGTTACGCGGGCTCGCTTGCTCACGGGCGCGGGCCAGGGCTCTGCCGCGCTGCGCTGCTGCCGCAAGGCAGTTCTGAAACACCGGGGGGGGCGCTACAGCGGGCGTGGACGTTGAACCACATCTGAGCGCGGCGTCTGAGCGCACCTGAGGGCAAGTCATGTTCATTGGCCAGGCGGCAAATGCTAAAAGATAGAACCTGGCTAATCTGGCTCGGCGTTCTGCCCCGGTCATATCCCGTCCTCTACGTCACTGGTCACCACATCATGACAGGGACACCCCCCCTCGGCCCGGACGCGAAGAGCTCGGAAAGCGACTAAGAAGCATATGCGGCTCGGATGGAGTGATTTGGCCAGGCAGCTAAACTACCTAGCTAGTCCAGGTCCAATCTGGGGATCGTTGCCGGGCCACTGGCGCTCTTGGCCGCGCGGTCGGCAGACTGGCGGGGATAGCTGCCAGCCAGCTATGAGACGACCAAGTAGGAACGAAAACTCTTGGGCGCACGCGGCAAAAAAAAAATACCCTAAAAAAAACATTGCCGGCAGGCGGCGGGGACGGGTTAAATGTAGGGATGGGTTAAATATGGTGGCACCCGCTGCAGGCTCCGGCCAATGGCATCTCGCAGTTTCGCCTCCAGAGGCTCTACTGAGCCTGGATCAGAGGCTCCACCGAGTCTTCTCTATTGCCGGCTGCCGGTCGAGGCGTAAGCGACCGGCTCTGGCTAGCTGACTGGTTGGCTGGTAGCCATGGATTTCCCGGGCGCAGGCGCCGGGGCGGCGCCGGTCGGCCAATCGCTGCCATCTCCCGATTCGGGAGCTTGGAGCTCGCTCTCTACCGATTGGGTGGGCAAATGGGCCAGAGCTGGTGAGACCAGACCAGCGAGG
This sequence comes from Bertia moriformis, assembly GCA_025802115.2. NCBI lineage: Eukaryota > Fungi > Ascomycota > Sordariomycetes > Coronophorales > Bertiaceae > Bertia > Bertia moriformis. Next base: position 20,924 of record JAOYNC020118415.1, read on the forward strand.
GACGGGGGCCAACCGAAATGGCAACTGCCGCAACTGCGGTGCAGCGGGCCTCAGCTGGCTGCACCCCCCAAGTGCCGGACTGGCTGGGAAACGGTCGCAGAAGTTGTCAGCAGCATGTCCCATCCCACGCCATGGCCGGGCGGTAGGTAGGCAGGCCTGTCTCGGTTTTTTTTTTTCTGGCCATGCGACCGCGCATGACTGGACTCGGAGGTGCAGATCGCGGCGCGGCGCACAGCGTAGCGCAGCGCAGCTGGCGCCGTGATGCCGCGATGGCGATGTACTGGCCACCGGCCGTTGGAGGAGTTCCTTGGCCCGGGGACAAGCGCCGCGACGGACGTGACGGACAGACGATGGACAGGGTGGGGGAGAGAGGGGGGGCTCGTAAAAAAAAAACCCGCAGCCGGGCTTGCCATTCCATTTTCACTTCCATGTCGATTTCCTGTCGATTTCATGTCGATTTCCATCGCTATTTTCGGGTTGATTTCTATTTTCATTTCCATTTCTATTTCCATTTCCATTTCTATTTCCCGTCCAGCCTGGCTATCGGGTTCTACCCCTCCGCATTCCTTCGCTTGGGCCGGGGCTTGCAGGTCCACCCTGATAAGTGGTCGCCGGGAGAGGGGCCGGGGGCGGGGGCGGGTCGTCACCTCGGACCCGAACCTGAGCTCGCCAGTCAGGCTCGGACCTCGGAGCGAGTCAGCAGGGGGGCGGTGCAGATCCGGTCAGTGGATATCCTGGTCTGCCTGTTGCTGGGTCCCTTGGGCCTGGGGGTGGCCTTGGGCCTGGGTGGGCACGCACACCGCCGACGCGCCACGCCCGGTTCGTCCGGCCGTTTCCCTGCTGCGGTTTCAGGGTGGCTGGCTGGCGATCAAACACACGACTGTGGTATTCCAGCGGGTGGATTTACAACAGAAAACAAAACCGTGGCCGAGGTTGTGCTTCTTGCTATACCATCCCTTCTCTTTCTTCTCCTTCTCTCTACTCTCTCTATTCTCTCACTCTCTACTCTCTCTACTCTCACTCTCTGCTCTCTCTACTCTCTCTC
>JAOYNC020118506.1:0-28863 GCA_025802115.2 Bertia moriformis
CGTCGTCCTCTTTGGCTGCAGCTGTTGCTGGAGAAGACAAGACGAGGCCGGGCTCTCCACTGGTGTGGTATCGGACAAAGCCGAAGGAGGGCAAGGCCACGGCGGCGGGGGCGACGGCCGCCGGCTTGGCGCTGCTGCTGCTGCTGCCGCCGCCCTCTCTGTCCTCGCCATCGCCGTCGTCCATCTCCGACTTGGTGTCCTGGGACGATCCCTTGTCGTTCTCCACCGTCATCCCGTACACGTCCTCCTCCTCGTCCAGGTTGAGGTCGTTGTACATCTCGTCGTCCTCGGGGAAGTCGTCGTTCATGCCGTCGCTGACGTAGTACCGGATGCTCTCCTCGAGGTCGGTCACCTGGTCAGCCTCGACGGCGCCGTTGTCGAGCGACCGCCGGATTAGCTCTAGCTTGGCCTGGTGCCACTTGTGGCGCTCGATGAAGCGCTCGATCTCGCTCATGCGGTCCGCCTTGGCGCCCTGGCCCTTGCCCTTCTTCATCGTCGCCTGCAGGTTCTCCGACTCGGCCTCGAGCGTCTCGATCTGCTGCTCCAGCTCGTCCACCATTCCGGCCAGGAACTCGCCGGCCTCGACCTTGGCCTGCTCCTTGGGGTCGAGCTTGGCGGCGGCGGACAGCCCCTCCTTGGAGTAGGCCTTGGTCTTCATGGCCTTTTCGATGGCCTTGAACTTTTCCATGAGCTAGAGGAGGGGAGAGAGAGAAGGAGCGCTCGACAGAGTCCAGTCAGTACACAAGGCTACGACTGCTGCGGCGACTGCGGCTGTGGCTGCGGCTGCTACTACGGCTGCTACTGCGAGTCACGGCAGCAGCGGCGGCGGCAGCAGCGGCAGCAGCAGCAGCAGCAGCAGCATCAGGAGCAGCAGCATCAGGAGCAGCATCATCAGGAGCAGCATCATCGTCATCATCATCCTCGGACAAGAACCGACCGTTTCTATGAGGCGGCGCTGCTCGAGGAGCGGGCCCTTGTCCTTGATATCGTTGCTGGCGGCCCAGGTCTTGATCTGGTCCCGCAGCCTCTGCAGCTTCTTGATCTCACGCTTGAGATTGTCCTCGAGCTTCTCCTTCTGGGCTGCGTTGGTGGACTGCTCCAGCTTCTCGTAGATAGACTCGAATTCGGCCGCGCCCTCGGCCACCTTCTTGAAGCACTTCTCCACCTCCTGCTGCAGCTTGCGCGCCGCCATGCTGGCGACGGGGCGGCCGGAAGGCGGCGACCGCGGAGGAATTGGCGGAGGGGGGGTTGTGAGCTAGCTTCCGCGCCGGCGCGTACTTGCGAGGAGACGGTTCGGTTCGTATAGCGGTCCTGGGAGCGTGCCGACGGGGCGCGGCCTTGGTGAGGTATGCGCGGACTTGGTTCGGTCCGTACGGCGGTCCTGGGAGTATGCCGATAGCAGCGCGGCCTTGGTCTGGTATGCGGATGGCAGCGCGGCTTGGTTGATGGTGCGCGGCCTTGGTTGGGTATGCGGATAGTGGTGGCGCCTTGGCTGGGTATGCGGATGGCGAGATGGCTTGGTTAGGTGTGCGGATGGTGGTGCCGCTTGGTTAGGTATGCGGATAATGGCGCGGCCTTGGTTAGGGATGCGCGGCCTTGGTTAGGTATGCTCGTGCCTTCGCGGTTGGTGGTTTAGCCTGGTTGGGGCAATGGAAAAAATCCCAAGAATCGGCGTGTGCGAGGGACCGCGATGGCTCGCGGGATTTATGCCGGCTCGGGCCGGGCAGTTGCGGGATCGACGAGCCTGGCTCGCGGGCAAGGGTGCGGAGGTGACCAGAAAGATATTACGACAACAACTCGCCAAGTCGGCCGGCGGGAAGGAGGGTCCCCTCCTTCCTCCACAATCGCGGCGGGCCATGACCCACTAGCGCCTGGCGGCACATTCCCGGGCATGGAAGGCCTGGTTGGTTTGCCGGCTTGCCGGCTCGCCCTCTCGGCCCAGTCTCAGTCTTGAATGCAGCAGCCGCATAACGCGGGCTCTCAACGGATATATAGTGTACGGCTGGGACCAAATCCCCAATTTACTACTCCTCTCACCTCCGCTCCCCGCCATGATGCTGTCGCCGTGGTTATTTCCCCGCGCCTGGCTGCCATGCCGCTGTTTGGCTCGGCTGGGCTGACCATGGGCCAGTACCACGTGACTGTTCACTGTGAGTCCTTCTTACCGTTCCTAACCCTTTCCGCTCCCAGATCTGCCTGACGCACGCCATACCCGATTGCGGCTTTTTTTAGTCTCCCCAACTGAGGAGTGCAAGCCCTGCCGCCGCAGAGAGAGAGCGTGATCATATCAGAGCCGTAATTGATTTTCACCGAAACACCCGTCCGCTTCCTTGTTTTTCCAACTTTCTCACCTTGCATCTTTCCATCTTTCTCTGGCTCCCTCTTCTTTCTTTCTTTCTCTGGCTCCTCCTTCATTCATTCTTTCTCTGGCTCCTCCTTCATTCATTCTTTCTCTAGCTCCTCCTTCATTAAAAAACGCCGTCGAGGCTACCGGGAACAATGAAAGGTAGGCCCCCCACGGCCTCTCCACCCATCCGGCCTCTGCCCCCATTTGGCAAAAGAGCCTGCCGCCTTGCTCGTATCGCCAGGACCAGATGTCTGGCCCGAGTGGTTGGCACCGGGCGCCAAAGGATAATCCGGGACCAGTCAGGGATGACAGCCCACTGACTTGGTTGTTGCCTCGGCAGCTGTCCTCCAGAGAGTGCTCTCGGCCTCGGTCACGGTCGAAAAGGAGCTCGTCTCCTCGATCGGCCAGGGCGTCCTGGTCTTTGCCGCCGTCGCCCCCAGCGACACGGAAAAGGAGGCCGAGTCTCTGGCGGCCAAGGTGCTCAAGATCAAGCTCTGGGACAACGACCAGGCCGAAAAGGTAGCAGCCACCCCCCGGCCGCCACCGTGGCCGTGTTGCGCCCGAGGCCCGAGCTCTTCGGCTGACCTTCTCTGCCAGTGGAGGCGCAATGTACGGGATATCAACGGCGAGGTCCTCTGCGGTGAGTCCCTCTGACCACAGATTGTCTTGTCTTGCGGCCGGCAGCGCAGTGTTGAGAGTCCCCTCCGCCACCCTCCGGCCACCCTCCCACGCCCGCAGTGTCTCAGTTCACCCTGCTGGCCAAGACCAACAAGGGCAACAAGCCCGACTTCCACGCCAGCGCAGGCCCCGAGCACGCCCGCCTCATCTACCGCCACTTTTTGCAGAAGGTGGCCGACGGCTACTCCGAGGACCGCGTCAAGGACGGCAGGTTCCAGGCCATGATGGAGGTCGCCCTGGTCAATGATGGGCCCGTCACGCTGGAACTACTGGCCGAGTGCAGGAGTGATAATAGCAATCCGGGGAGGCCGGTCAGGCCGGCCAGGCCGGGTCGGCCCGGTAAACCGCTGGCTGGGCAAGACACCACCGATGCAGCAGCGGGACCGGCCGTGGAGCCGGACGAGGCCGAGGGTCAAAAGTAGCGAGCCGGGGTGCGGCGAGTATCTTATATCTGGCGTGCCATCTGGCAACGAACATGCCGACGACTCCCAAACCAATTTGCTCCGGAAATCGCGCGACCTGATTGGTGGACCTGGCCCCGGCGCCCTGGCTGGGGGGGCGCTAGCCGGCTGACCCCTGTGCGTTACGGGGCTGCCTCAATCTGAGCCTGCTGAATGGCCAACGGGAACCTGTGTATTTAGAGAGAAAAAAGAAAAATCTAGCAGGCGCGGGGCAATAAAACCCCGGCCCTCGGCACGTCAGCGCAGGCAGCTGAACCCAGCTGCCAGCCTGGCCGCCGGCCCGGTGGACCCACACTCCCGACCCCGCCAACATGCGCAAGCAAACATCGCGGGGTCGGTCGCCAGAAGCTTCTACGGCGGAAGGAGCCAATCTTCTTCCCTCCATCCCGTCCCATAATATAGAAAACCAAACACCCCAACCCCAACTTTTCTCCCCCCCTCAGCTGTCTTCTCCCCCAACTGTCTCTCTTCCCCCGCTCTCGCTCCCCCAGCTGTCTCTCCCCCAGCTTTCCCTCTCCCTCTGGGCTCCCTCGTGGCGCAAAGCCAAAGCCAAACCAGGCCCTCTCCCCACTCCTTTAATTTTTTTCTCGATCCACCATCATGTCCGCAGACGAGAGCGCGGCCGCGCCGGCCCCAGCCGCCGCCGCCACCGACCAGGCCAAGAATTCCATCGTCTACTTCGACATGACCATTGCCGGCACGCCGGCCGGCCGCATCGTCATGCGGCTGTACGACGACCTGGCCCCCAAGACGGTCGAGAACTTCCGCGCTCTCTGCACGGGCGAGAAGGGCGTCGGCACCTCGGGCGTGCCCCTCCACTACAAGGGATCCACCTTCCACCGCGTCATCAAGAACTTCATGATCCAGGGCGGCGACTTCACCAAGAACAACGGCACCGGCGGCGAGTCCATCTACGGCGAGAGGTTTGACGACGAGGCCTTTAGGCGCACCCACAACCGGCCCTTCCTCCTCTCCATGGCCAACGCCGGACCGAGTGCGTGCTGAACCCCGGATACACATCCGCCCCGACCCCGCCCTTGCATACCCACCCCCACTGCATATCCAGGCTCCCCCGAGAGAGAGCCGGCGGGGTTTTTTTTTTTCTATTTCTCTCTTTCTCTCCCTCTCTTGTGCTACTACTACTACTGACTGACCTTGTCCCGGCTGTGCCACCCCCCCGCAGACACCAACGGCTCCCAATTCTTCATCACCACCACCAAGACCCCCCACCTCGACAACAAGCACGTTGTCTTCGGCGAGGTCGTCAACGGCAAGTCGGTCGTGCGCCAGATCGAGAACCACACGACCGAGCCGGGCGACAAACCCACCAAGCCCATCGTGATCGCCGACTGCGGCCAGCTCAGCGGCGAGGCCGCCACCGCCGCCGATACCAAGGAGCCCGACAGCCTGGGCGACATGTACGAGGATTTCCCCGAGGACCTCAAGACCGCCCCCGACGTCGCCACCGTGCTGCGCATCGCATCCGACTGCAAGGACTTTGGCAATCGCGCGTTCAAGGCCGGCAACCTCTCGGTCGGGCTCGAGAAGTACGACAAGGGCATCCGCTACTTGGACGAGGACCCGGACCTGGACGGCGTCCCCGAGAGCGTCCGGGAGGAGCTCGAGGCGGTCCGGATCTCGCTCAACGCGAACGCGGCCCTGGTCAGCGTCAAGATGGAGTCGTGGGAGGATGCCAAGAGGTACGCGACCGCCGCGCTCGCGTGCGACGGCATCAAGGACGCGGACCGGGCCAAGGCCCTCTACCGGCGCGGCATCGCCTTCCTGCGGATGAGGGACGAGGAGAGCGCGCTCGCGGACCTCGAGGCGGCCCACCGGTACGCGCCGTCGGACGGGCTCGTCTCTGCCGAGCTCAGCGCGGCGAAGCAAAAGGCCGCGGCCCGGGAGGCCAAGGAGAAGGCCGCGTTCAAGAAGTTTTTCTCCTGACCGGAAATAAGGACGAGAAAAGAGAGAACCAACACCGGGCCATGGGGGAGCAGCGGATCAGGCGGGCAGGTGGTAGGTGGGCAGGGGCCATGGATGCGTACCATCTTCAAGCCGGGCCCCGAGGCTACCAGGAGGGTAGGAGGGGCAGGGAGGCACCGTGAGGGGTTCGTTTTTCTTCTTGCCCGGTCTGCGGTATGAAGTATGGAATTGGGGTTAATTGTGGTCGGTAGATAGGCCAAACCAGAGAAATAGAGCCCCCTCGCCTGAAGGCCGGTTCTCGACTCTGAGGAGAAAAGCAACATGTCTTCGTTCTTGTCTCTCGTCTCGTGACAATGTGTGCTGTACATGTGGCTTTGATTTCAGAGCGAGACCAGATTGGTTTCCTCTTCTCGAGCACCACATTTTCCCATTGGTCGGCCCGAGTGGCCCTGAGAGGGCGGCCGAGAAGACTGCGGGATGGTTGGATCTCTGATCGAGACAGACGTGGTGGAATGGTCGCTCTGCTCCAACAGTGGCGACGAACTAGGATTTATCTCTTACAGGTAATAATCCGCCTCACGGCAAATTGCTCTATACCTGCCAGACCAATTCAACCTCTGCTCTCTCTCCTAGCCGAGCCGCCGAGTCCCCCAACCCCATCATGCAAATCCCCCCGTGGCCCACCCCTCGAGCATACGGCACAGGGAACTCCCCTCCTCTCACAGCTGCACCTCGTTGTTGACCAACCGCACCTCCTCGCCCGGCTTCCACGCCGGCAGACCGCGGTACGGACACCCGTTGCACCGGAACGCGTCTCCGAGACTGCACGAGCCGCACGAGCCCACCTTGCCCTGGACGGTGAAGTCGACCTCGGCCAAGTCGGCGGCGGCGAGGGACACCACTTGGCGGAGATGGGTGTCGGCCGTGGCTCTGCCCTCGGCATCCTCGGCAGCTAGTTCTATGAGAGATCAGGTCAGCGAACCTCTTGCGGGATGGGGCAGGGGCAAGGGAGGATGGGATAACTCTCGGTCTTGCAGTGGAGTACTCACTCTCGGCGAGTCCGCAAGTGCAGTCTTTGCACGCTCGCCTTCTCTTGCCCGGCTTCTGGATTGCCTCGCACTCGGGCGCTGCCGAGCAGGTGGACAGGGAGTATCAGCGGACAAGCGGTGTCACGGGTTACGATGGATGTGCGGCACGGGATCGTACAGGCCCGCCTGGCCCGGCCGGATGGATCGACACTCACGCAGTGTTATCACCCGGTTGCGGTCCTCCTCCGTGAGCAGGGTATCTTCGTCAATCAGCTCGTCGTCGTCGTCGTCCCCACCGTCGAGGAGGTCGCTGCCCTTCAAGCCCACAAAGCCCACGCCTGCGGGCGCCGCCGCCGCCCCGGTCCGCTCCAGAACCACCCGGTCGGTCTTCCCGCCCAGGGTCTTGACCATGACGGCGGGGATGGCCGGCCCGGCCGAGCTCTTTCTCCTCCCGACGGCGCCGCCCCTCGGCAGCGAGACCACGTCGCCGGTGTCGCCGTAGTCGGGCCGCGCGAACCCGCCGGCCCGGTCGGGGTCGGGCACCAGACCGGCGAGGACGGCCTCGCGGGTGACGGCCGGATCGGCGTCCAGCCTCGGCCTCTCGGCGGGGGAGGCGCCAGAAGCAGCCTCGTCGTAGGCGAGCAGGCGGCCGCCGGGCCGCAGGGCCTCGGAGACGTGGCCAATTACCTGCCGGGTGAGCAGGGCGGTGGCCTCGCTGAGGGGCGAGGCCGGCGGGGAGGAGAGCACGAGGACAAGGTCGTATGCGGCCGAGGGCAGGCTCACGAGCCCGGCCGACAGCCGGTCAAGCATCTGCAGCTCGGCGGCGGATCTGTTGTGTCGGGAGAGGATGGCGGCGAGTACGGGCTCGTTGCTTGCGAGAGATGGCGGGGCGAGGAGCAGAGTGCGCGGGGTCGGGTTGAGGTCGGCGGCGGCGACGGCGGGGGCCATTATGGACCACGGGATGCGCCCTCGGGCTGCAGAGGGGATGCGGAGCGGCAGCAGCGCTGCGCGAGAGGGATGGCTAGAGTGCTCGGATTGCCGGTTCTTCAAGAGATAGTAGAGACCTGGGGTGCTCGGCAGAAACCTGCCTTGTTAGGCTGTTGCTGCCAATTATTCCAACCGAGTCGGCTTAGAATCGGATTTGTCAGGCGATTTCCTCAAGTGGCGGCAGCTGACGGCCGGAATTATCTATCTACAGGATGGCGGGGCAGGGCAGGTAGGTACATCTCTGAGGAAGGGCGGGATTGCCTCGGCTGGATATTTCTAGTATCTAGGCCTTCGTGTCGCAAGGTGGTCGGTTCTCAAAGAGTTGTCCGTGCCACAAGACGCCGGTCGTGTCTTCCCAAAACGGCAATCTGACTATCCTCCTCCACCAGTCCGGCAATCTCCGGTGACACTTGATTCGTCCTGGCGTTGACCAGATATTCTCAATCCCCTCCTCCTCGCCCACATCAAACCAGCTCACTAAACTGCTGGCCCGAAAACGAAGACATGTCCCTAACCAACGCATCCCCCGCGGCGGCGGCCGCCGCCGCAAAGTCGGCCTCCCACGTGCTGGCAGCTCTGCCGGCGGCGGCGCGCGATGCGGCCCTGGACGCGGTGCACCGCGTCCTGGCCGAGTCCCGGGATGAGATCCTCGCCGCCAACGAGGGCGACATGCGGGCGGCCCGGGCGGCGGCGGCCGATGGCCGGCTGAGCGAGAGCCTCGTCTCGCGCCTGGACCTGGGCCGGCCCGGAAAGTTTGAGGACATGCTGCGGGGGATAGTGGACGTGCGAGACCTTGAGGACCCGAGTATTCTACTTCTTCTCTTCGCCCACTCTCTCATCGGGGCAGCCAGCGAGCTGGCTCGCTCGCTCGCTCGCTGCCGGCCGCAAGCTTGCCTCGCGCTAACCAGGCGTATGCAGTCGGACGGGTAAGCGTGCGCACACGGCTGGACGATGGCCTCGTGCTCGAGCGGGTCTCGTGCCCGATCGGAGTGCTGCTCGTCATATTCGAGGCCCGGCCCGAGGTGATTGCCAACATTGCCAGCCTGGCCATCAAGAGCGGCAACGCCGTTATCCTCAAGGGTACTACTTTTATCCATGCTCCTGCTCCTGCTCCTGCTCCTGCTGCTCCTGCTGCTGGGGTTGCCGCTACTGTTCCGGCCGGTCCCGTACACGAGTCGATGTATATATGCTGTACACCCCCTCCGCCGTAGCTGACTGGGACTCCAGGCGGCAAAGAGTCGACCGAATCCTTCATCGCAATCGCCCACGCCATCTCGGCCGCGCTCTCCGACACGGCCGTCCCCAACGACGCCGTCCAGCTCGTCACCACCCGCGACGTGATCCCTGCGCTGCTGGGGCTGGACCGGCACATCGACCTGGTGATCCCCCGCGGCGGCGCCGAGCTGGTCCGGTCCGTCAAGGCGCAGACCCGCATCCCCGTGCTTGGGCATGCCGACGGGCTGTGCTCCGCCTACCTCGCGGCCGACGGCGACCCGGCGCTGGTGCCGGGCCTGCTGGTCGATTCCAAGACGGGGTACCCGGCCGCCTGCAATGCGCTCGAGACGCTGCTGGTGCAGCGAGCGGCGATCGCGGCCGAAGAAGCGTCGGGGGCGGGAGCGGGAGCGGGGGCGGGTCCGGGGGCAGGAGCGGGGACGGAATCGGCCTTCGGCCGGGGCGTGAGGGCGCTGCGGGAGCGGGGAGTGGTCCTGCGGTGCGACCCCGAGAGCAGGCTCGCCGCGGTCGCGGCGATGGGCGGGAGCGAGCACGGGATCGAGCACGCCCGGCCGGACGACTTCGACACCGAGTTCCTCTCCCTGGTCCTGGCCGTCCGGACTGTGGCCGGCCTGGACGAGGCGGTGGCCCACATCAACGAGCACGGGTCCCACCACACCGACGCCATCTTCACGTCGTCGGCCGACGATGCCGAGGCGTTCATGTCACGAGTCGACTCGGCCGGGGTATTCTGGAACGCGTCGACGCGGATGGCGGATGGGATGCGGTACGGGCTCGGGACCGAGGTGGGCATCAGCACGAACAAGATCCACGCCCGGGGCCCGGTCGGGCTCGAGGGCCTGACCATCTACAAGTACAAGGTGCGGGGCGGCGGCCACGTGGCGGGTGCGTACGGCGAGGGCGAGGGCAAGAAGCGGTTCAAGCACGAGCGGCTCTCGGTTTGAGGGTGGGAGCCGTTGGTGCTCCTCCGAGATCTTATAGCTGCACAACTATAGCTCTCTCTCCATCGGCAGCCGTGACTTTTCTTATATGCGCCCGTGTCTGGATATCTACATATCTGCATATCTATCCGACATGGGCCAAAACCTCGCAGGTGGGGATCCGTCCAGACGACATGTTCGCCAAGGATAATACGCAGCCCCGGGTAGCGAGTAGAGCGTGTATGGTACTTCACTACTTCCTGCTCGCCAAGCACGTCCCCCTGGATATGAACTTTACACTACAGAAAATCGACCTCTGTTTTATTTGTGCGATATCTCGACCACGCCATAGAATAAGAACCCCAAAATTTATACGCCTATTAGAGCGCTTCTTATCCTTATATACTTTACTGAAATATTTAAAATCTCGTTCACCTATCGGTTAATAAAAGTCTATGGAAGAGTAGTATATTCTTCCTCTATCGTAACCTTTAACTTATTAGAATCCTACGAGGCTAGATCGTGCTTTTTGAACTTGAGCTTCTAATAGGCCTTTTCTCCATAGCTAAATCATAAGGAGGATAGGTCATTGAAATAATACGGGAACCTAATCTGTATTGCTAGCGAGATAAAGGTTTTAGGGAAAGGGTGGGAGAGAAAAGGAAATAGCGGGGGGTGTCAAGTTCATTTCCAGGGGGACGTGCCAAGCAAGTCGACATGTAGCTAGCTGCCTCGGATGACGTCCCCGGACAGGGAGAGGGAGAGAACCATCAGAGATAGATGATCGGCGTTGCCTCGGGTCGTCCATGTTGGCTAAAACGAAGACGAGAGCGGGTGCGATTCGGCTCGTAAAAGTCAGCCGGAGACGACGTACGGTTTAATCGCCACTGGTTTGGGATCTACACGCGCCAGCCAAGCGGCCAAGCAGCCAAGCAGCCAAGCAGCCAAGCAGCCAAGCAGCCAAGCAGCCAAGCAGCCAAGCGGCCAAGCGGCCAAGCAGCCAAGCGGCCAAGCAGCCAAGCAACCAAGAAGCCAGTAAGGAGACCTGGGCAGACCGGGCCGTCCAGACTGGGCCGGGCTGGGCCGGGCTGGACCGGGGGGGGGCGGTGCTTCCCCTTACTTGGTGTGGTCCTAGGGCGGCGGGCAGCCCCGACGGGCGGCGAGGCAGGGCATGAAGGGCCGATGCCTGAGTCAATTGCAGAACTCTGGCGCTGCGCCGCCTCGGCCTCCTCCCTCCCTCGAGGGCGGCCCCAGGGGGAAAGGAAGACGGCCGGTTCCAAATGTGTGGGCATCAACCCGGGGGGCTAGCTAAATACCCATGCTGCCACCAGGGAGGGGAGGGGGTGACGTCAGACCCACCTGTGCGATCGCCCGTGATCTACCTTGTTGCTCTGCGGGGTTATCTTCATGGCGGGGGAGGAGGGGGAGGTGAGTGAGAGCAAGAGAAAGGACATGTCGGCGATCAGCCGCCACCCCTTTCGCGCCGTCGCCAAACGATGCTTGTTCGCGGCGGCGGTAGTAGTGGTGGCAGTGGCGGTGGTGGCGATTTTAGCTGGGACGGCTGTTATTGCCGGCAGCGCCAAGAGGAGCGCCAGCATCCATCTGGCAAAGACAGCGACGGCGACGGCTCTGGAGCTATTGGCCATCATTGGCGGCCAAGCGTGTGGTGGGCTGCCTTATGCTGGCTCCGGCTCTGGTTCGGGTTCTGTCTGGCCGGTGCCGGGGTGGTATTTGGTTTTGGTTTGAAAATGTGATCTCTCTGACTATCGTGAAGCAACCAGACCGGCCGGGGGGGGTCTCGGGATATACCGGTCTGACTGGGCGCAGGACTGCGCATGAACCCGCGCTGTCTGTGTTGTTCTCCTCGTGGCCCCGAGTCCACCGAGTCCGAGTCCTCGGCAAGGCGGTAGATCGAGAGATCAGGGGGTGCTCCGACGGCGACGAGCCGGAATGTTGCGCGCCTCTACGAAGTGGCACCAGTGCGATTTTGGCGGGAATGGACACCATAGTGGACCAGAATGGACCGGCGTGCTGGTCAAGTTCTCGTCATGTGTACATACATGCTTGGCCTCTATCTGGCGCCGACGTCGACGTCAGAACCTATATGGCAATGACCTCGGATTGAGCGCATGCATGCATGCGCTTGTTCCCTCGACGACCAATGCTGGAGCACACCAATGGGTATGAATATACATATACACTTATCCTCATAACCTCGACCTACTTCGGTGCGTGCATGCGCACATGTAGCGGCCGCCGCAATACTCGGTCACAAGGGCCACTGGGTGCCGTGGAACCTTGTGGGACGGGACGGGCCCCTATTGGCGATGGATTAGGCGAGGAGGAGGGGGAAGAGAGTGAGAGAGGAGAGCCACAGCCAGTGATCGCTTGCCGTGTGTGCCAACCTGCCTGCCTGCCTGCCTGCCCTGCGGCGGCGACCAGGCGCGACAAAAGCACCTGAACCTGCGCATGCGAACCATCTGGGTCGAGTCGGATTCTCCAATTATCTTGCTACTTGTTTTTGCTGGCCGGATCCATCTTGAAAATCTGACGGATTGGGGTGCCGGGTTGGATTGCTGATTGGACATTGATCGGGTCACGACCACAGCCACAGCCACACCACACCACCATCAACCGGCAACCGCGGACCCAGCCCTTGAATCCTCCTCGGCTCGATTCGCTACCTCCCTTCTCATTGGCGCTCGGCGTCCGTCGAGCGTGTCTTTGTTTGTGGGTGTTGAATGGTGGGTCTAGTCCAGGGTCTGGATATCGGCCGGCCGCTTCCCGCGACAGGGGCGGCAGTGGCGACGGGGTGACATGATCTCTCCATGTACCGAAAAACCAGATCTGGCAGAGAGCGAGGTTGGTCTTGGCTGGGGCCCTGAATTGAGAGGTAGAGGTGGACGAGAGAGGTGGACGAGGTAGACGGACAGCAGCCAGAGCCCGGGCTCATGATCTGGCTTGACCCACCCACACGGACCACGCCCCTCTCTCGAGGCTGCCCCTCCACATACTACTGCTTGTGTCGGCCCCTCACCCTCCCCCCTCTCTTTCATTATCTACTGCCCCCCCAGCTCAGCATAATAGCCCCCCCCCATTCCCCTTCCCCTCCTCCCCCATTCCGCTATTCCCCCACCCCCTCCCCATCCTCCCTTCTCCTTCGCCCCCACTCCCTCCGAACCCATCTCTGCTCTCCATCTCCAGTCGGCTCTGGCGCTCACGGTTCAGCGTTGGGTTCACAGCTCTGCTGGCAGCTGTACCTGTTGATTTATCATTTGATTTATCTATCATTTCTCCCGTCTGTCTCGCTCTCCCGTCTTTTACCCAGAACCTTCTCGTCCACCCCACACATTACCAGCCCCACCCACCGTCCTGATCCCGACCGCTCTCTGGCTACCCAGGAAAAAATTCCTCTCAGAGCCAACCCAACACACAGGATACGGAAACACACACAAGACACGCACAGACACACGCAACGGCAGCGCAGCGCCAGCACTATCGCACACGCACCGGCCGCCGAGTGTACGCGTCCCTCTGTGGCGGGTGCAAATAATACCGACCGGGGCCACGGTGTCACCCAGTCGACCGACGACGACTGCCCGCGAGACCCGGCAGCGAATGTAGGTCCGATATCCTTCTTTTTCTCCCGGAGCGCAGACCACCCGCCGTCGATCGCCTGAACACCACGTTCGTTCCAAAAACATCACGCCGCTCGCCGCTCGCCGCACGGCGCGAAGCCTCTCGATCGCTCGTCATGAATCCCACGCCCGCCGCGGTTGATGTCAGTAAACGCCCCCTTCTCTATGCTTCTCTGGCTGTCGCTCCACCTTGGTCTCTCTCCCGTCTCCCCACCCTCGCGGCTTGCCGCTGGTGCCAAAAAAGCACCCGACATCAGCCCATCCACCGTTGACATGCAGACATGCAGCCGTGGATGCGGTTGTGTGCCCATGCCCACGCTCAGACCCCCCCCGCCCACGTCTACCCCTGCCCCCACCCACCTGTGCACTAAATACCCCCCCCCCGCAGCCCCTCCTCTCCTCTCTTTTCTGTTCCCCCAAACCTTCTGTCGCTCCACCTCTCTCCTGACCTGCCATCATCGCTATCACGCTCATCCCAACCGGCATCAGTTCCATCCACTCTTTATCGGGCCTGACCCTTGACGTCGCTAATCATCACAATCATAATGGCATTTGCCGTCGGCCAGACCATCCCCTCCCCCAAGCAGAACATGGCCTCGGAGGAGGCCAAGATCTCGGCTAGGTATGGCGGCAAGAAGCCGGCGTCGCACCTCGACCGGTTCCGCCAGGGCAAGGCTCGCAAGCACTACTTCGACTCGGGCGACTACGCCATTGCCAAGGCCGGCAAGGGCGACGCCGTCGAGGGCGGCGCCGTCGGCTCCCAGCACCCCAAGCCGGAGACCATCCCCCACCCGGCCACTCCGGTGGCAAATGCCAGCGGCGGGGTGGGCCCCAAGATCCCCGGTCTCCAGACGGGGATCCCGCCCCATCCGTCGGGCCAGTTCCCGAGCCCGGCCCAGGCGTCGGGGAGCCCCGCAAAGGAGACGAGCTTCCTCAGCCGCGAGACGAGCGCGGAGGACCTCGAGCGAGAGGACGAGGATGGAGAGGGCGATGCCGATGCTGGTGGCGACAAGCAGCTGCCGCTGCACCACATGGCTGCCCGCGGCAACAGTACCCACAACAGCATCGATGAGCAGCAGCAGCAGGCGAAGGAGCAGGAGGATCCTGCGCAGAAGCTGCCCATTCGCACGTGAGCGGCGGCGGCGGCTGCTGCCATACGAACTGACTAGGAGGCCCCAAGGGGGGTGGGAGGGGGGTCCCGGTTCCCGATTCCCGACTCCCGTCTTCACTGCCCGTTTTCTATTTGTCATCTGTTTCACCGAGTTTCCCTAGGAATCCTTCTCTCGCGTGGGAGAACCTGGCTTTTCTGGCGCTCGCCAGGGGGAATTGGTGCCGGCGTTGAGCTATGGTATAGGAGGGGAGGGGCGGGCCGAGGTTTGAGGAAGGAGGACGAGGCGTCCGGTGTGCGGTCGATTGACCCCAAATGCTGTCTGCCTGCCTGGCTGTCAGCGCCATGACAGCGAAATATCCGAGGGGGCTTGCGCAGCATAATTCTCTCTCCTGCTTTTACTTTCTGGCTCGCTAGACACTCCCCGGCTATCTGCCTCATAGCCTGCTGCCCCGATCCCCTCCAGTCCCAGCCAGTTAATCCCCGCGGTGACTGCGGAGGCAGATGCGGGTGGGATGGCGTGGGATGGGATGGGACTGGGTGTGGGTTCGGTGTGGCCTGCAGCGAGGGGGATACGGATACTCAGCGTGGGGGATACGGATACTGAGCATGCACACGCCCGTGGGCTGGCTGGCTGGCTGGTTCCGTTTCTTTCGAGCCCGAGTCTCGAGTCTGAATTTCTGACGTAAACTTTTATCTGACAGGACGGCCAGTCATCTATGTTGCCTGTGTTACTCATGGTGCCGCGGCCAACAGCAGGGAGCGAAATAAGCGCATGCATGCACGCCACAAGACGGTGAGTGATGGGCCGGTTATATTCCATATCATAGCAGCGCAGCTATGGCCGGCTCAGTCAGAGCTGTCACGTCATACTGGCGGTGGCGGTCGTCTCCCTGCCCACCCAACCGCGGCCAAAGACCAAAAATAGAAGGCCGGATGGATGTATAACATACGGCGATCATGTACCAGTGAACCAGTCATGGGAAGGGGGTGGGGTGTGGCATGGAGCCAGCACCTCCCAGCCTGGCCAGTCTACGTAGATATTGACAGAGTCCTAACCCACCCGACATTCAGCTTCTGGACAACTGACGGCGTAGAAAACCGACACATATATATAGATACATGTGCATATAACCCAAATGGGAGCTAGCTAATTCCTATTTACACCTTACCTGCCAGCGAGCTGTGCCCAAGCTGTATTTCCATATCCCTGAGCCGGTTCAGAACTTCTGGTCGGATCGCATCACCTCCTTGCTCTACATGACAGCGGTGCCAAGCTGGTGAGGGCAATGGAGTCGGCCGGCCATGCCAGAGGACCATCAGCCGCGTATGGGTGTATGATTGTAAGTGTGAGTGAGCGAGTGGGTGTGCGTATCATGCATACAGCATACATTACACAGATACAATTCAGAGCTATCATGTTATGATATGGGCCCTACTTACCAGTCATGCCAGGCTACACAGGCAGGGCCAGATACGGCGGAACGTAAATCCCAAACATGGCGTTATTTTACATCATACACCTAAACCAGACCTCTCGCATCATGCAGTCCACCCATCACCAGCCGCGGTCTTCTTGCCTGCCTCCCCCACCATTCTTCTTGCCTGCCCCTTCCCCCCCTCCCTCTCTGTCGCGCACGCCCACACTCTTTCTCTTCCCCCCCTTTCTCTACTGTCCGCGATATAATCTCACCAACATGTCAGTCTCTGTCTCGTTTCTGTCCCACTTGCATCCCCCCCTTGGTATTCACTCGGGCCCGTTTCGTATCCGCGGCAATGCTTCGAGACAGCTTCGACCCACCCCCGGCACCCCTACCCCTCGGCATCCTCTTAAAGCAGGGCTCCTGGAGAGGTAGAGATAGGTGGTCGATCCTCCGGGAGTGGGCAACAACTACAACGTCAAGGGTCTCGACTCGGCCGAGTCTCCATTCCTCCGCTGCCCCTTCTTCTTCTCGTCCGCCGCCGTCGCCGTCGCCACCGGCGGCGGCACCTTCCCGCTCAGCCCCCCCTCCTCCTCCTCCTCATCCTCAGTGTCCCCCCCAGCGCTGTATCTCGCGTCCACTCCGCCCCCGACGCCATCCTCAACCGGCGCTCGGACATGCAGTTCGTCAAGCTCGCCTTCGTCGAAATCGGCGGCCTCGAGATCGCGGCCGCGCGGCCCGATCCGCCTGCGGCTGACGTCATCGGCCGCCGGCCCGGTGCTGAGGCCCCGGTACCCCTGCACCTCGCGCCGGCGACGGGCCCGGCACACAAAGTAGCCCCAGCCGGCGGCCGCGATCGCCACAATGACGAGCACGACCTCGCCCGACTTGAAGTAGGCGGTCCGCTTAGCCTCCTCCAGTTTGCGCTGCTCCTCCGCCGCCTCCTCCATCTCGGTCTGATCCGAGCCGACCGACGTCGACGGCCCGGCTTTCTCGCCGTCCAGCCGGCTGTCGGTCGGCACCCCGCCGATCGAGCTGATGTCGACGCCCATGAACCGGTCCAGCATGTCGCGACTCCGGCGCGGGTAGTCGAACGGGACCATGTGCGACGAGTTGTAGAAGAGGACGTACGTCAGGTTGCGGGCCTCCTGCCAGAAGCCGGCCGGCTCGCCCTCGACGGTCCAGTCGCGCCGCGGCGCCAGGTTGCCGGGCGCAAGCTCGAAGCCCCGGCCGCCGCCCCACGCGAGGTTGGCGATCAGCTGCTCCGTCCCCACGTGGTTGCAGATCAAATCCTCGGCGCCGGAGAAGAGCAGGACCGGCACCTCGGCCAGGACCGACGGCAGGATCTCGACCGACGGGCGCGAGTTGCGGGCTCGGAACGCGGACCCGACCGCGCCGTTGCACTCGGACCACGCCTTGGCGGCCGGCCGGATGTGCAGCGCCTCGGTCACGTCGGGCCGGCGTAGGTACGGGGTGACGTACCGCAGGTCCGGCGGCCAGTTCATGCCGCAGCTGGGGTAGGAGTCGGTAAGCCGGACGTCGTACATGTTGATGCACGTATCGCTGCTGCCGGGGGCCCCGCCGGCCCCGCCGCCGCCGCCGGGCCCGGGCTTGCGGGTGAGCTTGAGGAACTCTTGCAGCACGGCTTCGCATTCCTGCAGGTCGACGTGGAAGTCGCCAGCGGCGATCCGGGTCCTGCACACGCGCCACAGCTGCTGAAGCTGATCGGACGCTTCCGAGGTGCGATCCAGGAGGTTGCGCTCGTACGCAAACTTGAGGTAGGCGTCGTACTGGTCCGCCGGAGAGATCCAGCCGTTGCCGATCAGGAGCCCGGCGAGGTTCCATCGGTGCCGGGTCTCGGGCTTCCGGTTGCGCTCGAGCACCTTCTGGGCGATGTAGGGGATGTGCTGGCCGGCGTACGACTCTCCGGCCAGGTAGAGCTGGTTTGGCTCGTCAGTGGTTGCCGGGCGAGGGGGAATAGGCGGGCTGGACCCCGGACTCACATCGTCGTGCTCGTACTCGGGAAACAGGGCATACCACTTCTCCAGAAAGGCGACGAACTGGGCCGCCATCTCGTCCAGCTCCTTGACGTAGCTGTTGGTGTCGACGAAGCTGAAGCCGGTGCCGACCGGGTTGTCGACGAAGAGGAGGTTGGCGAACTCGTTCCAGGACCCGTTGTTGAGCACGAGCGTGCGGTCGTTGGTGAGCCGGTATGGCCCAATCTCCATCAGGGCCCCGTCCTCGGAGCTGCAGCCGGGCCCGCCGTTGAGCCATATGACGGTGCGCTGCTTCTGGGCAATGTGGTGGTTCTGAAAATGCCAGAAAAAGAGGTTGCCGTTGTGCTCGGGCGTGACCTCGATGTGTCTGGGGGGCAGGGAAGGCCAGGCCAGGTCAGCTTTCCTTTCTTCGCTTCTAGCTCCGAGCCACACGGGCGCCAATCCGTCCGGCTGAACGTAACCTGCTCACCCGGCATGCATCTTGACCAGGGGCGACTCGGGCGCGCCCGGGAGGTGATGGACGAAGTAGTCAGCCTGGCTGTCGGCGAGCGTGGTCGAGGCCGGCCACGCCGACAGCACCAGCAGCAACCGCATGAGCCGGCGCGACCATATGTGCGGCGCGCCGGGGGTGGCCATGGCGGGCCGTTCGCGGGAGGGCGGGCCCCCCTCAGGAACGGACCGAGAGGCGTCGATACTTGATCCCGCTGTTCCCCCCCTTCCCCCGACGTATAAAAAAGGAAATCAGAGGTTCGAATAAGGGATCGATCAGGTTGACGACAGCGGCAACAGATTCGAATCCGGATCGGCGGTTAATCGGGGGACTCGGGGGAGTATGCTGCGCAAAGCAATGGACGACAAGAGGGGAGCCGGGGCCGTCTCCAATGTTTGCCGCAGCACCAGGTACCCGGCCTTGCGACGAGAAAAGGGCAGCAGGCGGCGGGCTAAGCCCGATCCGGCGCCCCGGCCTGGAGTACGTAAGCTGTCGGCCACTGGATGTCACGCAGGACGCGACAGTCTGTTTCAGCTCCGGAAATCGCAAGGCCTCGCGAGCGGCTGAGGGGGGAGGGGAGAGGTGGATCGATCTCGGAGACACTATGGAAGCATTGTCCTGCCTACAGACGGCTCCACCGCTGGCAGATGTGTGTCGTCGACTGAGATCCATGGCGGGATCGCAGCGCCGCGGCGCGGCGTCGTACAAACTGGACAGGGCAAGCCAGCGGGCTGGGGGAGCTGGGAGGAGGGAGCTAGCTCATGGGTGCCTGATGACCAGCCAGTCCAGTCGAATCTGATCGCAAATCTAACCACCCCAGCCTCTCCTCCACC
Source organism: Bertia moriformis (assembly GCA_025802115.2). Taxonomy (NCBI): domain Eukaryota; kingdom Fungi; phylum Ascomycota; class Sordariomycetes; order Coronophorales; family Bertiaceae; genus Bertia; species Bertia moriformis. Next base: position 19,065 of record JAOYNC020118506.1, read on the forward strand.
CGGGACGAGGACGCGACGGCATAGCATTAACATTGACTCGGCACACCTCTCTGCTGTACTGCTGCTCTGCGGATCCAAGTTCATCACACACAGACGACGTACGGCCCCTTGCGCTCCAGTCCGATCCATCCATCATCTATTCCCCCCCGACCTCAGCCCGAGGACCTCCCATCAGCCCAGCAGCGACGGGACATCCTCCGGCTCCACCAATTAGGACAATCCACAGAACAGCAAGAAACAAAAAAGAAACCGGGACAAAAAAGAAGCGAAAATGTCCCGCGGCAAGACCTACATCGTGGAGCACCTCGACCCCGAGCTCGGTCCCTGGTCCGAGCTCGAATACCAAGCAATCGCCGAGGAGACCGACATGGCCGGCGGCCAGTTCTGCCTCTCGTCCCTGCCAGCCGCCTTCAAGGTGCCCATGTCGCTGCAGGCCGTCCCGGCCTTCATCGCCGAGATGCGAGGAGTCGAGCAGCTGTACGCCGACTCGTCCGCGCGCGCGCGCGTGTGCCTGTTGGACCCGGCCGCCGATCGGGACCTCACGCCCGAGGACGAGTCCCGGTTCGACGTGTTTTTGTTTGGCGGCATACTGGGTAGGTCACTGGCGTCATCTTCTCATCCTCGCTCCCATGGCGGGCCGGCTGGGTGCTGGTGTGCCGGCGTGCTGGTGCTGGCGCTGGTGCTGGTGCTGATTCTGGTTCTGGTGCTGGTGCTGACGGGCGCCGACCCGGCCGATGCCAACAACAGGCGATGACCCTCCGAGGGGTAGGTCGAACCGATTTCAGGCCCGCGCGGGCAAGCCGGCAGGAGCGCCCCACGTCTGATACAGATCCTGCAGATAGGACCTCTGAGCTGCGCATGAAGGGATTCCCCCGCCGCCGGCTCGGACCCAAGCAGATGACCACCGATACGGCCGTCAGGGTAACCCGCATGGTGATTGAGGACAAGAGTGGGTCTGCTCTCGCCTCTGCTCTCTCTCCGCCCCCCCTCTCTGTCTCCATCTCGGCCGCGTCCCCTCCTGCTCACCGCTTTTCCCCCCACACAGTCCCCCTCGAGCGCATCTCCTACCTTGATCACCCCGAGATCAGATTCAGCACCAACGAGAGCACCCAGATGCCTTTCCGCTACGTCCGCGGCCAGGGCGGCCACCCGGTCATGCCAAAGGTGAGGGCTCGTCTCTGAGGTGCTCCCACCCCCCCATTCTTTTGCTGTCTGTTTGTCTGTCTGTCTCGGGGAAGGAGAAAGGGTCAAAGTGTGAGAGAACCGGGCCGCCGATATCGAGCTGTCGAGGCCGAGATGCGGGCTAACGGGTTTTGCGCAATGTTGCGGTTCTGCTTCTGGGGGAAGGGTATGATTTATCTGATCCGGAGAGACGCGGACAAGGGCATTTACGATCTCTTCTGATCTGCTGTGGTGGCCGGAGGAGGGGAGGCGGTCTGCAGGACGAAATGAAATGTGGACCTCGGGTGGGCCCTCGAGACGCGGAGTCGTGTGGCGCAACTTGGGATGCGTACGCACATCTGAGGCTCGGTATCAAGAACAAGATGGATCAGAAGACTGCCAGTTGTACGATATCCATCATTTCTCGGCCTTCCTGCTTGCTACATGCCATCTCTATCTTGCCCTGCCTGTGGGCCGGCTGCCGAGTATGGATGACAGAGGGCGGCGACCACACTTGCAACGCGCTATTTCTGCCTCGGAGGAAGCAATCGTTCAATGATTGTACACCAGCTCTTTCCTTAGGAGACCAGTCGGGCAGCTGGCCTGCCTGGTCATGTGGGGAGATGCCATACCAGTACAAGTTAATGCCAAGGGCCAAGAGATAGATGCGGGCTTGATCTGGCTGGCCCGCCAATCGGCTGCTAGCCGCGCTGGACTGGAAGGGCTAGTCAGCAATCGCGCTCAGGATAGGAGTTGAACCGGTCGCGCCTCCCTCACGCAATCTTGACCTCGGCTTGGAGGGGGCACCTTCCTGGCTGAGGACTGAACAGACCTGCTCTTCCCACACTACCACGTACGTCCACCTCATTCCGGCAGCCATCCAAAAACACCTTCACGGTCACCCGATTCCCACTACCACGTCGTTCCGATCCACCAGATCCCACTATCCAGCACCACCGCCGCCACGTCCACCCAAGTTCGCCATCGATCAGCACCGCGTCCACCCACCGCTACAGATACCATCAATCCCGTCCCGTCACGCCACACCCACACATCACCAGATACCCACCTCTCCTCTTTGACACCACCATGGTCACCGCCCTGACACAGCGCAAATCCGCGCGCGCTACCACCCGAACCAGACCATCGTACGCGCCCTCGCGGCTGCGCGCGCCCCGCAGGGCCGGCAACAGCAAAAAGAAGGCCGCAGCCGCAGCCGCCGCCGCCGTCACCGTCGCCACCGTCACCGCCGTCACCACCGGCACCGGCAAAGCCGGCAAAGCCGCCGCTGCCTCTGCCCGTACCGCACGCCGCCGACCTGGGGAGGGGGAGCCACTCGGTTGTACCGTCAAATCGATCCCCAAGTGCAATATCCAGGTGTGCATTGAGAGCTTGAGCAGCAGGGGCGCCAGCCGCGGTAGCGACGGCGACGACGAGGTTGAGGAAGAGGGAGAAGAGGAAGAAGAAGAAGAAGAAGACGATGGTGAGAAGAAGGAGGAACTAGAGGAGGAGGAGGGGGAGGAGCCAGAGGAGGAGGGGGGGTCGGAGAATGGGGAGAATGGAGAGGAGGAGGAGGAGCCCGGAGTGAGGCTGGTGCAAGGCGATATCATGATGGACGAGTTCGACTATGCGGCGTGATGGCGGCGCGGATGGTGCCGGCCAGCATCGGCATGCACGCGCCGGCGAGCGTGGTCTGTACCCGGGACAGATGGATACCGAAAACTGGCGCCATGTTGTTCTTGTTCGTTTTATGACAGGCCAAGTCATGGCCCTGGTTCTAATCCTTATCCTCATACAGGTTATGTAGGTTAGGTGACATGGTGCGATGGGAACAGAAGGAGGCAGCCATCGTGCCTCACTCATATCCCGAGTCTCCAGCATCCTCGTACTCTTGCCGGCTAGGTAGGCTTTGTTTGGTGCGACAGGAACAGAAGGGGCATCATGCCACACCTATAGCCCGTCTCATCTATTGCAGATTAGTAGATATCACGACACCCCGATAGCCCGTGACGCGTCCTCGTTAGAGGATATGGCCCGCCACTGCTGGCATGGGAATGAACCACACCTCATGCCATAACTCGGCTCAGAACACGCACCATCTGCTACAACATGTGCGGGAGAAGCGTGACGGGTGGGCAGATACCCTAGCTGAAGGATCCTCTGCCGCCTATATCCTGCACGGCCGGATCACTTTATATACAAGCAGCAGATACTTCACGCCCCCTATCCCGTCCCCGCAAGCCTGCTCCAGGTCAGTCGTAGTGGAATAACACACTCAGGCTCTCGCCGTGGTGGGACCGCCGGATCGCCTCGCTGAACAGCGGGGCCACGTCGAGCACCTCCAGCTTATGACACGCCTTGAGGTGGTCCTCCTGAGACACGCTGTTTGTTACCACGACGCGATCGAGGTCCTACCCACACCATTTCAGTCAGCAGCAGCAGCGGCGGAAAGATGCAAGATCAGAACTCTGCCGCGGGGCCATCGTACACTGGCGTTTATCCGCGGAATCGAGTCGCCACTCAACACGCCATGCGTCAGAAGAGCGTACACGGCGGTGGCACCCTGGCCCTTCAGAAGCTTGGCCGCCCGGGTGATGGTATTCGCTGTGTCGACCACTGAGAGTAGTTATGCGCGTGAGCGATAGATGCATGCATGCAGGTACAAAAGGGAGCGATGGGGGGCCGAGAGAACACGAACTGTCGTCCACCACGATGCAGACCCGATTTTGGACGTTTCCGACCAGCATCATGATCGGAGAGTGGCCGATCGGGTTTCCGTTCGGGGTCCCGCTGCCGTTAGCAAGCTCGGTCGGGTACTTGATCGGGCGCCGCTCTTTGTGCACCAGGGCGAACTCCATGTTCAGAGTATCGCTGGAAGGTGATGGTCGTCAGCCAGATGATCGTCGGCCATATGAGCGGATGAGCGGATGAGCAGATGAGCAGATGAGCGATATGTCGGCCCGACTGGGTGGGCCCCAACCGAGTACACGGCGACTTACGCGAGCTCGGTGGCGCGCTTTGCGCCACCGGCATCCGGGCTGACCATGACGGCCTCATGGTAGTTCGGGATCTTGGTCTGGATGTATCTCCTGAGCAGAGCCTGTTTGCATCCCACCCCGTCTCTCCGCCGCCGGTCAGCCGGGGGAGTCCGTGAGGAAGTGGCGGCCCACTGCACCGACCTTTGCATAGAGATTGTCCAAGGGCACGTCGAAGAAGCCCTGGTAGACGGACGAGTGCAGGTCCATTGAGATGACGTGGTCGGCCCCGGCCGACTGCAGCAGCGAAGCGATCAGGGACCCTGGCTGGGCAATCCACTGCTTATAACCCGGATTGGCCTGGATTGGAGCGGCCATGTCTCCGCCGCCGTTGGCCGGCCGGACACTGCTTGACCCGCCGCCGCCGCCGCCGCGGTCCGCGGGGTTCGCCGCCCTGACGAGCCGCTGGCTCAGACCCTCGATGCCGACGCCGGCGCTCGAGTTGGGGCCCGGCGTCGGCGGCACGCTCTCAAAGGTGTAGTCCCGGCGCGGGGCCGCGCCATCGGCCGGCCGCGGCTGGCCCACCAGGGGCGCGCCTGCCTTGTCGTACGGGATGTCGGGCTGGCGCGAGTAGGGGAAATGGGGGATCACGGCGGTGATCCGTTTCGCGCTGCCAATCTTGCAGGCAGAGATCATGATGCAGAGCTCGATCAGGTGATCGTTGACCGAGGCCGTCGCAAACGAGCCGTCAGACCCGGACTGGACGATGTACACATCCTTGCCCCGGACCGAGTCGTATATCTCGCATCGGGACTCGCCCGAGGAGAACTTGGTCAGGAGTCGGCGGCACAGCGGCACATTGAGGATGGCACAGATGCGCGCCGTCAGGTCCGGGTGCGAGTTGCCGCTGATGATGACGCAGTTGCGCATCGCGGCCGCCTCTCTTTTTCTGTCGCTGCTCTGTTTCCCTCTGGCTCGCTCTCTCGCTCTCTCTCTCTCCCTTCCCTCTCGATCCTGTATGTCTTTCTCTTCCTATCTATCCTGTGCTTTATGTGTGTGGGGGGCGGAGGGGGGCCGGAGGCGGGCGACAACAAGGATATAATGCGGGCGCACAAATCGATAGAGCCGAATCGGCAGGAGGTAGCCAAAAAAAGCGTAAGGATGAGGAGAAAAAGCCGACTCGGTCAGCCTAGGGCGCGAATTTCCAATGCCGCTTCTGATAAAAGAGGGCACCGGCCGGCATTCGGTTCCATAACTTGCCGCTCTCTCCCTCTGCGTAGAGGGAAATGGTGCTGAAAAAGAAATCAGGGATGAAAAAAAAAACCCCCCAGTCTGTGTGCCATGAAATGATGCAAGTGGCTTACCCGACCTGAGGGCTTCAGCTGACGGCAGCTGCCAAAAGCTCGGGTCAAGGCTCGGCACGACCGTTTGTTAAACAATACACAATGCAAAGCAGACTTGGTCAAGCTCAAGATGGTGTCACCTCGGTCTGGCACATATTATCCAAGCTGAGCAATATAGCCTACAGCTAGCTACGCTACATATCCAACGTCACAGAAAAGCTTTGCCCGAGAGGTCTGTCCTCCCCGACCGATTCGACAGGTCCGAGTTCTCCTTCTGCCCCTCTCCAAAGTCAAAGCCCGGCCCGGTCCTTGAGTAGCGCGAGACAGCCTTCCCGATGCTTGCTCCTCCCGCGCTCTCCTGGCCCGAGGACCCCGGCTTGAGAGGGGCAGGAACCAGGCTTGGGCCCTGCGCCTGCTCCCTGAGCGCTCTGGCATCCGCACTCCGGAACGAAGACAGCGTGCCCCGAGACGGGTGGTACGGCACGCTCTCGACGAGCTCGCCGTACGAGATCCCCAGCGAGTCGCGGGGTAGTGCCGTCCAGTTCTCGCCACCGCCGCCGAGCACGAGGCTCAGCCGCGAGAGCCGCCGCGGCAACGAGCCCCTGCTGGAGGCGCGCCTCAGGTCGACCGAGTCGCTCAACGAGGAGTCGTCGAAGATGGATGACGTCACGGACCGGTTGGTGCGCCGACTGAGTCGCCGGGCGGGGAACTGGTGGCTCGATAAGCGGGCTTGCCGCGGCCGCTTGACATAGCGGATCGAGTTCCGTTCGTTCTCGGGGGAGACATCGCGCAGGCCCGGCCCGTCGCCACCACCATAATCATCATCATCGTCGTCGCCGGTCCGCGTCGGCCGCTCCGGCGTTGGGCTGTCGGTGGGAACGGTCCGGATCATGCGACCACTTGGGGCGGCGGTGCGGCCCACCGGGCCTGACGTCCTTGGTCGAAGCGACTGTGGGTCCATGGGGACGGCCGCCATGGGGCTGTGCGGCCGAGACCGCGGGGGGGTGGTGGGCGGGGCGGACGGGTGTGCGTCGGAGCTTGCCATGGCCGACGTCCTCTCGGTGTTCCTGGAGGTGCCGGGAAGGAGGAAGTCGACCCGGCTCCCGGTGGCCGCCTGCCGCCTGCTGTACGCCGCTTCGGGCGTCAGCTGAATGCTGTGGCTGGACTGGTTCTGGCACACCTCGGCCAGCACAGCCCCGAAATAGCCGTCCCGAGGACCGGCAAGGAAGTCTGGCGAGAAGAGGCCAACCGAGCCGAGGTGGTTGGGCGGCTCCTCGGGCTTGGGCTTGGGCCTTGACCTGGGCTTGAGTAGGCGGTCGGTGGCGAGCCATGAGCTGCGATTGGCCCTCGCGACGTCCTCGCTGACGGAGCGGGTCCGACCGTGTCCCGGCTCCGGTGATAGATACTCGGCCGGCATATCGCCCGTGAGGCTCCCTACCGTCCTCGAGAGTCGGAGGTCCTGCATCACCGCGTTGGAGTAGCCACGCTGTCCGGGCCGGTAATCTGGCAGGGACGGCCGCGGGCTGTTGTCGTCCGCAGTGGTGCTCTTCCCGCCAAAGCTGCTGCCGACGACGCCCAGACCGAAGCCGCCGAAGCCCCCGGCGGCGCCAAATGGCCGGGCGATGTCGTGGGTCGAGGGCAGGCGGCTGTCGGCTGAGAATCCATTGACGGTCAGTGACTGGGCCACTGGGGGGGATATCATGCGCTGGACTCGCTCCCGGTACTGCTTCTTGCGCCTCCGCCGGCAACATAGGAAGGCGGCGAGAACTGCGATGAGAGAGAGCGGCGCAATGACGGCGGCAGCAATGGCGCCGGCCGGAAGGGAGGCCCTGTCGCGATCATGTTGCTGCTGCTGCTGCTGTTGCTTGCCGGAGTCTGCCGCCGCTGGTGATGATGTGGTGGCTGTGTCACTGCCGGATGGTGAGGCCGGATCGGGGACGGGTGATGATGGATGATGATGATTCAAGTCGGGAGCATTGGGGGAGGAGAGCGGTCCGCCTTTCTTCTGGGTCGACGGGAGTGAGGGCTTTGATGGTATCGGAATTGTAATGGATGGCTTGCCGAGCGGATGTGTTGCTGCTGCGGCGGCGGCGGCGCTGGCGACAATGTTCAGGTCAAACTCCTCCACTTCGACCTCATTGGACGTTGTCGAGGCTGCGCGCAGAAACACCCTGATGGCGCCCAGGGCCTCGCTCTCCGGTACGGTCCCGACAAGTGTGAGATTAGCGACCGAGAGCCAGCCGCTCGTCGGCTGCGCCTCAACAGTGACCTCGACGTCTTGTGGGCTCCAGAAGTAGGGCGCGAGGTCGAAATCGACATTATCTCCGGGGGAGATATTGATGGACGATATTTCCTGGCTGAATACGTCCGACTGTATCTCGACAATGACATCGACCGTCAGCGTGTCGGAGAAGTTGTCGCGGAAGGTGACGGTGAAGTTCTCGGACGTGGCCGATTGCGGCGGCGTGCCTCCGATATCGAATGTCTCGTTGCTGATCGAGATCCAGCTCGGGACGTCGGCTGACTCAAGCGTGACATCGCCCTGCCTGATCGGCTTCCCGTCCAGCCGCATAGAGCCCATCAGGCCTCCGAAACTGATTTCCCGGCCCCTGGTCGCGTTCAGCAGCACGATCTCCGGCTCGATGGCGAGCTTGTGAATGCCGATGGCGAGGGAGAAGAAGATGGGTGCGGCCGAGAAGCCAACCACGTCGGACGCGACCAGCTGGAAGCCAAACGTCTCGGGCGGCTGCACCAGCGATTCCGAGGGTGGCGTCGTCCCGTAAAACGTGAGCGTGGCCGTATCGAAGTTGACCCAGGAAGGCAGGGGACTCCCGTCGGCCGAGGTGGCGTAGTAGTTTATGGGTCCTGGGTGGGTGAAGGTGTCGGGCCGGAACACATACGAGAAGCCGGCGGACGAGTACGAGAGGATGGTGGAGGGGGCGGAGAAGTCGCCGAAGCCGGCGATCTGGTCGTCCAGTGGGACCAGGACCGCGGGCGACGGGTTCCTCGACACCACCAGGGTCGCGTCCATAGTCGCGTTTCCCTCGCCGTCGGCGGCCACCATCTGGATCGGCACCCCGACCACGTCCCCGGGGACCACATCTCGGTCGGTGGGCGTGCCGAAGAGGCGGCCAGTCTCGGCATCGATCGAGAGCCAGGCCGGCGCGGGGGCGGCAAGCGAGAAATCCAATGGAGAGGACGAGGCGAAGGTCTGGGGAGAAGGCGTGAGGGAGAAGGGCTGGCCAAGGCGAGCCACCGGCGGTAGTTGCGAGTTGAGAGGGAAATACACGGTGGGGGGTGCCGCCCACGCCGGACCGGCCAGGAGGAGGGAGGTGGAGGTGACAGCGAGGGCGAGGCATCGCAGCCCCGGCCGGGGTGGCGGCTGGCAGACCCGTTTTGCCGATGCAACTGTTGCATATCGGCTGCTGTCAGGCCAGGTTAAGGAGGCCATCATGATGGTTCGACACTCGGTAGAGGCAACCAGATCAGGTATGAGTGACAGCAGCAGCAGCAGTAGCCGGGGGAGCAGTGGCAGGAACAGGAGCTGGAGCTGGAGTAGGAGCAGCAGCAGTAGGAGCAGCAGTAGCAGCAGCAGGCACGGGAGGTGCCGACCAGGAGGAAGAGCGACAGAGAAGGAGCGGGCAGGTTATGACTGAGAATGGCTCGGATCAAGGGACAGGCACGGCAGACAGCGATCATCGCCGCCCAGCCCGCGGTCCTGATTCCTCTGATCCGGAGGGAGGCTGGCGGTCGTCCATCCGCTCTCTTCCCATCTTTCTCCCTCCGTAGCTTCCGCTTTCTCCTGCCCCCTCCTCGGGTCCCCCTCCTGCCGATTCCCTGCATTCCATGCTGTCTGCTAAGAAAGAGCAGGGCTGGGGGGGGGCATCACCACTCAAGCATGTCTCTGATTTCCGGCCGCCCGACTTTTGTCGGGGGTGGGCGGGCGAGGCTGGGGGAGCGATGGGCAGCTGTCCATTCCAGCCTTGGTGGCGGCGAGACATTGTGACTGCCGGACGGGGATGCCTTGGCGAGTTAATTATTGCCTCTTCAGGGAAGTTTTGAATGCCATTGGGAGAATGGGCAGAAAAGGGAGAAAGGGTCGGCTGTTAAGGATTGGCATTCGGGAGTAGATATTTGGGTCAAATCCGACTGAGTGAATAAGTATGGAGGAAGTAAGTATTGAGGAAGGGCCGGCCAGCGTAGCAGGGGGGCTTATCGGGTACCTTATCTATGCGGCCTGCCCCCTGTGGCTGTTGCCCACCAGGTACACGGCCCAGGGCACCACGCTTTCTGCGAGTGCTCAGGCTTATACTTGGTTGG